>LPNX011221906.1:132520-225012 GCA_001517045.1 Pseudotsuga menziesii
TGGACGTACATAGTGCTGATATGTTGTAATCTTGGCTTGGTTTGGAGCAAAATGGGTCATAGCATCAACTGAATGGATATTTAGTTTTGACATTGAGGAATCATGCAAAAAAGAGTAAACGGAGCCTTGTAATTGAATCACATATCTTGAATCACATAGACTTGGAGAAGTATCAATTAGGTCTTGGGCATAGCTACAGCAGAGCCAACGTGAAATTCAATGTCAATAGAGTGGATAACATGGTTATACAGGCTATTAGTCTTCTCGATACCTTGGACAAGGGCATGAACACATTATGCATGAGAGTAAGGTATTGCAAGTTTAAACTTAGTATTGTTTTTACTTTTTTTGGGTTTTATATGAAACAACATTTAAGATAGTTCAGTAAGGGTCAGTTCTAACAGCTGTCAAGTTGAGTTCAATTTCCCATAAGTGTCTTTTATATCTTTAGTTAGGACTCATGAATCATATTTATACTGAAACCTAAAAGGTGTAACGTCCCCGACCCTCTGACCGGCGAAGAGGACGCTACTAAACAATCCAAAAACCTCTGGGCAACTAGCCCCATGAACACAAACATGCATAAATGCTGATATAAAATGCTTAAAACATGAAACATGCTAAGATGCGTAAAACATACAAGAGTGCATAGTTACTCAACATACAATGAAATGAAACATATGCATTCCAGCATCAACATGTTCATCATTATTGTTCATTAGACATTAGACAGTAATGTAAATGTAGAAGCAAAATGGACAAGAATGCTTAGCTTATAAATATCTCGTCCCGCAACCAGCTACGTCGCTGCAACGTTCCACCCAACCATAGGCTAGCGTGCCCATCAATCTCTCAGCAACACTTCCACCACCGAGTTGGGAATGATTCCTCAAGGAATAAGGGTCAAAGCAGGATTACACATAGCCAAGGTACACAATTCAGCCAATCCCACACAGTAGGGTTTATCAGGCCGTCAAGGAACTAGGAAAGGCTAAAAGCTAAGCTGGTGGTATCAATGGAGAGCTAAGGACACCTACACCAAAGTTAAACTGACTTCTAAGACATCCACACACCCACCAATAGGAATCAGTCTTTTGTTTGCTTCACAGTCCCTCGGGCCCTGACTTCCCTTTCCAATACTCTTCAAGGGTAGTGGAGAAGAAAGCCAATAGTCTAGCTCTGTCTGAGTGGATCCAAACACTAGTTTTCTCAAGCATACCCAGACTCTAATCCTATTCTCAACAGTCCAAAGACCAACCACTGCATACCACAATAAAACAAACAGTTCACAGCTATGTGAGGAAGATGAACACAACAGGGTGACAACCCAAAACGAAAAGGGTGAACACAGCTCAAGTCAACAAGGTGACTCAGATTTTTTATTGGCTCTAGCGTGGCCAAAAAAAATCAACAGCAACCCAAAAATAGGGGAAGATAATAGCCCCAATCTCACAATGAAAACGATGGAAACATTACACAGTCCACAAATGGGAAAGAATCCAAACTCCCAGCATGGACAGGGGAAAACATAAATGCAGACCACAATCAGCAACATACATGACCACAATCGGCAAGGATACATACACTTACCACCAAAATCGGTATGGAACACACAGGCACACATCCTCGAGCATGAATGGCTCCTGCACCCAAAAATCTTGAGTGATAGCAATGGTTTCTCCAAATCCCTGCGTGAGGAAAAACAACACAAAATCCCTGTGCCTAAGAAAGTGAGAGTACAACTCTCTACGTGAGGATGGGAAAAATGATGGAGAATGAACAAGGACCAAAACCGTGAGTGGAATCATGGGAGAGTGGAGAGAATGTTTCTTCTGCCCCACGCGACGTGAAGAGGAGAGTCTGTTGGTGGAGTGGGAACGTAGGCAAGGACTAACAGTCCCACCACACCCACGACTACTCAACAATACTACTCCCAACTAACTGACAGTAGAAGTTTAAAAGGGTGGTCGACACATGGAAAAGTCCCAATGACCCCCACGGGTTTGATAACCCCCCCTTAACCTTAGGAATCATGCCCTTTTCATTCAACGTTGCACTGTCCTAGCTAGCTGTCAGTTTATTTTAATTGAAGTGCATATTTACATGATGCCAAAACTATAATGTGTCAGATAGAATGATATACCATCGGCAACGATCCCTATTGCTGAACCATACACGACCAAATCGATGGTGGGGCTTTTTCCTTTAGCTCCACACCATGATTAATTACAATATATACATCATGTACCTTTTTAATGTAACTGGGGTCAAAACCGGGGAATTACAATCCCATCGCCCTTGGAATAACAACGTCCTTGGTGTTCCAATACATAAGAACACATATACAATTTGCACATCCAAAATTTCAAAATTTTGCAAATCTGTCCCACATTCAATTATTTACTTGAACTTTCAGGACCAAGCCCCTCAGCTTCCACAAGCTTCTCCTGCTAGTTCTCAGCTTTCGGCTCATCCCCAAGTCGAGGAACTTTGTGGCTGTTGCACTCTTTATGTTCCCTTGTTGGTCAGTCCCATCGTAAATGATGTCCTCCCATCGTAAATGATGTCCTCCGCATTTCCAACATTTTGTTGGCTACTTCATCTTTACCTACTCAATTTCCTTTGAGTCTTCATGCCTAGAACGTTTCTTAACGGATTTCTTGGACGAATGTCCCATCATTGATCCACTTTCCTTGCCTTTATGGATTGCTCCCAGAAGGATCTTCACCTCCTTTTGCAAAACAATAGAGTCTTGTAAAATCTAGTGGTTCATCACATTCTTCCTTTTCTATATATTGTGCATCTCTCCAATATTCTCTTGGGTCCTAGCAATCATTTGAAGGAGACTTCCATCCAAGTCTAGTAGCTTTTGGTCTACTGCCATGATCAATGTGCACCACTATATTTCACTTTTCTCACCTGTGAAATGCACCATTGAAATTATGTCAGACCAAGCATAATATAGGCATTAAAATCAGTCAATTAATTGCCCAATTGGCATGACAGTCCAAGTCTCATCAAGGAGACTTTCATATTTTCCATGCCTTCCCAACAGGCACATGAGCTCATTCATGTCCATTCTTAGGAAGGGAATTAACTATTCCAACATTCACAATTTACTTTAAGCAAATACACACATTCCAATTTTAGTCATGCATGCATTCAACAATCTTTTGTTTTCACAATGCATAAATATATATATATATATATTTAAAAGGCAAGAGAGAGCGGCAGGATTTTCTCCCCTCTTTGTTTTGTTCCATCCTAGAACCCACACCACCGTTGTGGCTTTTCATGCTCTCAGCCCCTTTCACTTCACCGTGAATGCTGGACCAATCCCTCTTGGTCATGACACTTAGTGTCTTCGGTCTATTTCAAACCTCTCAAACATGGAGCCTCCCCACATGGTTTGTCTCGGCTGCTAGGAACTTCATAGTCTCACTAGCACCTTTTTCATTACTACTCATTCTGATTTCTTCAAGACAGTCACATGTCCACATGCACCCCTAGATGCTCTCATAGTCCTCACTTCCAGCAATACCTATATTCAAACATTGAATAGATTCACATGTTTAGTTTATTCTTAATGGTTTTTATCTCTTAAACAAGAGCTTAAAACATCATAACCCAATCATATACACATGCATATCCATAAGCAATAAATTGCAAAATAATCCAATACTTATCTGTATTGTGCATTTCCTCTTTGGTCCATAGGATCCTGCTTCGCTTTGCAAGCCTTGGGATCACCTATGGACTTGGATGTTAGGTAAGCACGCATGCTACTCCTCAACACCAAATAATTAATGTCCAGCCAGTACACCTTCACGCCGACTGGGAAGGAACAAATCAGCCAAGCCAACACAGTTGGGTTTATCAAGCCATGCACTTATATCAACAACACACTTATATCAACAATACACTTATATCAACAATACACTTATATAAACAACGCACTTATATCAACAATACACTTATATCAACCATGCACTTATATCAACAATAAATGACCATTTCCAGGTCCAAGATCTACTATGGATCCGTAGGCATATAACAGCCCTATTTCGGTGACATCTTCACCACATCCTTTTATACATATCAAGAACAGTCAATCCAACCTATAGTTGGGTTTATCAGACCATCCAGCCAAGCCAATACACAATTGGGTTTATCAGGCTGCAGACAATCAAGCCAACACTATAACAACCGTTTACCCTTTTCTCTCTAGTGTGCAACACCAGATTGCATCTGTTTAGCCTGACAACACAAGCAATACAAGCAAACTCATCAGTGTTATTGCTCTAAAAACCATAATCATGTTTCATATCATTCTCTATCAAGTATTGAGACACCAGGAGTGCATCCACTCCTTAGGGTGTAATCAATATTGAAAACCCTTTCATGATCCGACATCGAGAAAGTGTGCACCCTTTTCCGGTGTGTGCCATGTAGGCCCTATTCATACTCAAGCAATCGGTCATAATGGAAATAAAATCAAAACATGTTATGCATATTGAGTTTAACAATTTGACATGCATATTCTTAGCTAGGGTCACATAACACTTATGCATTTGCCAAAGAAGTATTCCTTCGTTAAGGAGGAATGGGGGCTCCCTTCTCTGAGTTGACAGTCCCTCAGTTTGCCATCCCAATTCCTCTTTACATTTTGTATCCGCACATGTATTACCTATACCATATCACTCATGTTTCTTACCAAACATGCAGTGCAGATGAGACATTCCAAAAATGTCCAATGGAGTTTCACCCAAAACCCATTTCCAAGATAAGGGAAAACCTTCCCATGAAGTTTGGTTCCTGCAGGCCATCACACATGATATTCCAGCAGTGTGTACCCATGGAACATTCATCAAATAGCCAAATAGTCAATCATTATCTGATAATGAAATCCAAATTTGATTGTTCCATAACCAAGCAATGACATTAGTAATTAAATCCAATGAGAATTTGCAACTCTGTTTACTACAGAAATTGATTTGCTTGGCAATGAGGTGATCCTCAATTGTGGGTCTCTTGTAAGCAGCTCCACGATGCCCATTATAATTTTATGCTTAATAGCATAACATGAATACCCACTTACAATGCGTCCTCTTGACACAATCTTATGCAAGCCAATAGTGATTAGTAGTTGTCAGCAATTTCTTAAATCCAAAACTCACAATTCAAATTTAACAACCTATCATGCATACAAACTATTTTCATAGCCATGAGACTCTTCTCATAAGGTTTGGCTCTTTCACATGGTAGATTTCGGCCTTTGTCATGGTCTTACCCAAATTTCCATGCCCCAAACAATCTACCTGAAACCTGAACCTCAGTCAGCCAAACACTTAGTAAGTCTTGATGCATATAGATTTTTCATTGCTGCAACAATCACTGAAGCATTTTCAGAATTTATAAAATTCAAACACTTCCAGCTGTTAATCACATCAATATTACCAAAACTCATTTACTTCATGCAATCATTATCATACTAAAATTTGCAAGGTCACATCATTTATTCCAAAATGAAATGTTCAGATACTCCTTACTCCACAAGAATATCATTGTACCACCTTGCCCTTCCATAGAGCATTTTCGGCAACCAATAGATCATGACTACCCTTTTCATGCACTTACTATCCTGCATTCATAACAGCTCTTCAAATGGTTCTAGAATTGTCATCAATTCATCATTTCAGCCATTAGTTATTCATAATATCACATGCACTATCTCAATGCATTCATGCAATGCATCACAACATTTGCGCCCATACTTATGTAATCAGTTACTCACACCCTTCATATGCATCCATTCAATGCATAACTACAAGATTTATGAAATCTTTTAATGTATATCCACTCAATGCTACCTTTCATTGATTCGGGAATACTATGCATTCAAGCATACCATGCATGGCCTAACCATGACTACTTCATATAGGATGCATTACTATAATTAATATCATCAGTACTTACTTTCTTTGGGCTACTAAGCTCCCAACAACATATACATGCATGATACATTTCTGTATGAATGTAATATAAATTTCAAATACCAACATGGTATGAGATCTCTTTCCTTTACCACTCCATGCAATTGTCATAATCAAACCCTTACCTTCATGGGCCCTACCTACACCCTTGACATTACCAGTTTGGTTGGTCCTTTGCAGGAGATTGTAGAGTTTGCTCACCAACTTTTGATTCTAGACTCGTTGCCTTATCCCTTTCTCCATAGGGTTGATAGTCACATTTGTCAGCATCAGCAACATATTCATCCATGTCCATGTTGTCGTTGGTTTTTCCACTAATGCCAACATCAATTCAATAATTATTATTAGTGGCTCATTATAAATGTATAATCCTCACTATTCTTACCAACATTTAATATCCTATGCATGCAAGGCATATCCTCATACATTTTACGTACAAAACTTGTAATCATAATTAGCAAGACATGGTTTAAGGAAATTTCCCTTCTCAAGTCCCTCATCCTTGCATGGAACTCCTTTTCCACAAAACAGTTGGTTTGACTTCATGGTCTTGCTACCTCTAGGCATGCAATTCCTAGATTTGTCCATATTGATAGCAGCACATTTCTGTTTCAAGAAATCACTAGCACTTTTCTGCTCCACACTCAAGTTCTAGTGACTCTCCCTTGTTCCCTATTGGATAATATTTCCAATGCCTATCCACATGCTTCATTCTGACCTCGGGTGTGAAAACCACACCACTTCAAAAATGATGCTTTTTACCAAATGTATTCTGGTCTGAAATGTCAACTTCAGCCACCTAGAATTTTCTTCCTTTTCATCCTTGTAATCCACTGATAGTCTGCTGAAAATCCACTAAAAAATCCCACTTGAAAACCCCAAAAATTCCTTTTCCTCAATTGGATCTCTTCCCCACTAACTTTCCGGTGTTTCGGCGAGCAAATCATCTAAACTTCCGATATGCATCAGCAATGCCAAGGACTATTCATCGGATCCTTTTCTCACTAACCTTTCGGCGTTTCGGTGGCTAGAACATCTAATTTTCTCCGCTGTATTAGTGGGTTGTTTGTCTATTTCCTTCTGTTGTATCAAGCCTGTAGTGGTCTACTATTCTGAACTTCATCATCGAGAAAATTGACTAACCAATGCATCAGCGGTCGGATGCTCTGTGCATCGGGTGGCTAGTCGCCAAGGCTTTCACAATGGCGGCAAACAAACCTTCTAGGGTTTTTGCAGATCACAGCTTTATCAGTGGTCGGAGTGACTAGTCTTTGCGGCATTGGCACTCGGATGCACTTCTCGTCGGGTGAATAGTTGACTAGGCAGCCGTAACTACGGGTGGTACTCCCACTGCGGTCCCCGTGGACCTTATACCCAATCAGTCATCGGAAGGACTAATCCCTACACATTGAAGATCCAAGTTACTACGTTCCCTATCATTGCAGTGACCAGATGGTAATACATCTTTGATACGTCGACGATTGGATCCTTTATTTCATCGGACGGGTAGTCCCTTAGGCGGTCGCAACGACGGTTCATCCACATTGAACCTTTTCCAATCGGCGATCGGATCCACTAATAACTTTCGATCAATGATCTGAAGCGCAACTTAATTGACGTTGGTAATCCAAACCTTTACCCATCGGAAGATTAGTGCTCTAGACTTCTGCAACGGCAGCGCACGAACCATTAACTCCTTTTGAAGTTTCATCGGTGACCAGTACAACTAACATTTTTCGATGGCCGATGGACACTTAGAAAACTTTTTGAATTTTCCTCTTGCGTCGGCTCTTCCTTCAACTATTCATCGGCGATCCCAACCACTATTCATCGGTGATCCTAACAACTATTCTTTTTCGATCGCCGATGATTTTGTGCCTTAGAAAAATTTCGGAAGAGTTCTGCCTTGTCTCCCATCACATCGGCCATTAGAACAGATATCCTATATGGAATCGGTGGTTGGAGACTCTATCCATCAGAAGGATAGTCCTCTAGCCATCTGCAATGATGGACGCCCAATCAGTTAATATCTTCCAATGTAGTTGCCAAAATTTTCACCATGTCGGAAACTTGATCATCTAGGTATCGGCGATGCGATCAACTAATCATCGTCGATCATCGATGATTCAATTACTTCGTCAAATTTTTGAAATTTCTCTCTGTTGCGGGTGAGATTCAGGATAACACTTCCGTGGTGTCGAAGGACCTTCGCACTTAGTCCTTCGATGGGCCGATTGGTGATGAACGCAATTCCTTCCGCAATCTTCTTTCGATTGCCGTATGTCGAGTGACCTTCAGACTATCTTTTCCGCTACATCAAAATAACTTTGCACTAAGTTTTTCAATGAGCTGACAATTCTGATACTTAGAAAAATTTTGTGAATTTTCCTATCCTTCACCCATTTTCTCTTGGTTTCTTCTGGGAAGTAGGAAACCTGCCTCTATTAACTGATCTTTCATGGCCCTATGAGGCCCAAATGCTACAACATAAACTCTATCCCTGCACCTTCACGGCCCATTCAGGCCCATGCTGCAACCAGAGCTTTGATACCACACTGTAATGTCCCCAACCCTCTGATCGGTGAAGAGGACGCTACCAAACAATACAAAAACCTCCAGGAAACTATCTCCATGAACACAAACATGCATAAATGCTAATATAAAATGCTTAAAACATGAAACATGCTAAGATGCATAAAACATACAAGGATGCATAGTCACTCAACATACATCAAAAGCAAACATATACATTCCAGCATCAATATGTTCATCATTATGGTTCATTAGACATTAGACAGTGACGTAAATGTAGAAGAAAAATGGACAGGAATGCTTATCTTATAAATATCTCATCCCACAACCAACTACGTCGCTGCAATGTTCCACCCAACCATAGGCCAGCGTGCTCATCAATCTCTCAGCAACACTGCCACCCCCGAGCTGGGCATGATTCCTCAAGGAATAAGGGTCAAAGCAGGCTTACACATATCCAAGGTACACAATTCATCCAAGCCCACACAGTAGGGTTTATCAAGATATCAAGGAGCTAGGAAAGGATAAATGCTAAGCTAGTGGCCTCAATGGAGAGCTAAGGATGCCTACACTAGAGTTAACCTGACTTCTAAGACATCCACACACCCATCAACAGGAATTAGTCCTTTCTCTACTTCACAGACCCTCAGGCCCTAACTTCCCTTTCCAATACTCTTCAAGGGTTGTGGAGAAGAAATCCAATAGTATAACTCTATCTAAGTGGCTCCAAACACCATTTTTCTCAAGCATACCCAGCCTCTAATCCTCTTCTCAACAGTCCGAAGACCAACCACTGCATACCGCAGTAAAACAAATAGTTCATAGCTCTGTGAGGAAGATGAAGACAACAGGGTGACAACCTCAAACGAAAAGGGTGAACATAGCTCAAGTCAACAAGGTGACTCAAATTTTTTCTTGGCCCTAGCGTGGCCAAAACAACTTGGTAGCAACCCAAAACCAAGGTAAGACAATAGCCCCAATCTCACAATGAAAACGATGGAAACATTACACAGTCTGCAAATGGGAAAGAAGCCAAACTCGCAGCATGGATAGGGGAAAACATAAACAAAGACCACAATTGGCAACATACATGGCCAAAATTGGTAAGGAGACATACACCTACCATTGAAATTGGTATGGAACACATAGGCACACAGCCCTGAGCGTCAATGGCTCCTGCACCCGAAAATCCTGAGTGACAACAATGGTTTCTCTAGCTCCCTGCGTGAGGAAAAACAATGCAGAATCCCTGTGCCTAAGAAAGTGAGAGGCAGACTCTCTACGTGAGGATGGGAAAAATGATGGATAATGAACAAGTACCAAAACCGTGATTGGAATCCTGGGAGAATGGAGAGAATGTTTCCTCTGTCCCACGCAACGTGAAGAGGAGAGTCTGTTGGTGGAGTGGGCACGTAGGAAAGGACTAACAGTCTCGCCACACCCACCACTACTCAGCAATACTACTCCCAACTAACCGACAACATAATTTTAAAAGGGTGGTCAACCCATGGCAAACTCCCAATGACCCCCACGGGTTGGACAAACCCCCCTTAACCTTAGGAATCATGCCCTTTTCATTTAACGTTGCACCGTCGTAGCTGGCTGTACGCTTATTTTAATTGATGTGCGTATTTACATGATGCCAAAACTATAATGTGTTGGATAGCATGATATACCATCGGCAACGATCCCTATTGCCGAAAAATACACGACCAAATCGATGGTGGGGCTTTTTCCTTTAGCTCCACATCATGATTAATTACAATATTTACATCATGTACCTTTTTAATGTAACCAGGGTCAAAACCAGGGAATTACAAAAGGATTTGTTTATTAACTTAGATTTATATCAGATCCATGATTTCTTTGTTCTCTTAGATGTGTTTTAAAATCACTATTTTTTATATTCCCAAGGAATAAATAAAAATATACATTTGACTAGTCCTATGAGGAGTCAAGTGTGTTGGATACTATTTTGTTGTCCATCATTCAAAAACAAAGAAATTTAAGAAAACTATTAAAATTCTTCCTTACATATTCTCTAAGATACTCAATTTGTCATCAATACAGAATCATCAAAAGAGTCCTAATATCTAAACCAGCAATACAACAAGACGAGCATAACCGGTGTCTACATCCCTCAGCTATGACTCCGAGCTAATATGCCATTAAGTGGTTGTTAGTACAAGTCTTTTTTGAATCAGATAGGAAGTGACTTTTCTAAATTCTTGTTTGGTTTAGGTACCCTTCTGTAACAACAAAGTATATTTAGAAAGCTTGTCTTCCATTGAGTTGAAATCTTGGTAAATGTGTCGAAAAAGGATTATTATTATGGTTTCAAAACAATTTTTGACCCCTTGAAATTGGTTCATGCAGACCCAGATTCTCAATGCTGGACAGATGATTAGCCCAATCTATGATAAACTTTGAATCTCCATAACCTTGAAATTGTTTAATACCTCCATTCTTAGCTGTTTTCCATAGTCTGAATGTAGACTTCTGCCCTACTTGCCCCTTTACTAGCCTCATAGTTTAGCAACAAATGAAAAGAAGAGTTGTTAGTACAAGTCTTTTCTGAATCAGATAGGAGAGTGACTTTTCTAAATTCTTGTTTGGTTTAGGTACCCTTCTGTAACAACAAAGTATATTTAGAAAGCTTGTCTGCCATTTTGTTAAAATCTTGGTAAATGTGTTGAAAAAGGATTATTATTATGGTTTCAAAACATTTTTTGACCTCTTGAACTTGGTTCATGCAGGCCCAAATTCTGGATGTTGGACAGATTATTATCCCAATCTATGATAAACTTTGAATCTCCATAACCTTGAGATTTTTTAATTCCTCCATTCTCAGATGTTTCCCATAGTCTGAATGTAGAATTTTGCCCTACTTGCCCCTTTATTAGCCTCATAGTGTAGCAACAAATGAAAAGAAGAGTAAAAAAAAACAAAGCACCAACTCCGCAAATACCTAATACTCCTTTTCATGCTCTCTTGAAAAGACCTAGGCTTTTCTTTATCAATATAATGCATTAGTGAACAGTTGGAAGGTTTTTCTTTTAGAATCCTTTTTCAGTCCATTACCTCTCTAATCCTGTGTGCTGCCTGGGTAACTGTAAAGACCTATTCCAGGAAGATCATCAAATTTCTTGACATCCATATATCATATATAAGCAAAACATGGGAGCCTAAAAAGTTGATACAGTTTTGTCACCAATCCAGTCCTAGACAATCTACCAAGCTATGGCTATATATATCATCTTGATCTCTCCCTTATAACCTGTGATACGTCAAGTCATACAAATATTGATAAGGTACATAAGACAAACAAGTGATCCACAGACTCATCATTGCATTTGCATATGATACATCACCCTTGTCTGCACCAATCTCTCATTTATCCACTGGTAGTACTTTATTAGCCAGTACCAACCACATTAGTGTTTTTGTTTATAAAGGGCTGAATAGCTTCCAAACAACTGTACTCTAGGATGCTCTCTCTTGCATGAGTTCCTCCACTTTGGTAGCATAACCTATTTTGACCCATGAAGCACATTTCCTTGTTCCCTTGATCCTTGAACACTTTAAATTCTCGGATCCTTGATGATTGGAAAAGTCAATGTAATCATCTCATTCCTCTGGCTCACCTTGTAAACTTAAGACTATCTGCAGTCAGCCATCCTAAAGACTAGGTATTTCTTACCAATTGCGAGTCCTCCTCTCTATGACAATATAGACCACTGAGCATGTAAACTATCTAGCAGAGCCTCTGAAATTTGAAATTTCCTTCAATCCTGATCCATGGGTCCTTTCCAATTCTAAATTTTCCTCAGTTCCCTCATTTATTTACCCACGAAGGGGAAAAATTTACCAAAGGCTTTCCTTGTAATGGAAGCATCTTGTGAGTGTTTTTTTTTAAGCCAATATTCCATGGATGCATCTCTTAAGTGTTTGGATTTCATAACTTGACCTCAGTGTCCATCATTATAAAGCAATCTCTAAAGTATTTTAGTTGCAAATTTTGAGCTGAAGTGTTTTATGTGTTTTAAACCCCATTCCCATCTTACTTGGAATTGGCTACCCTGTTCCATTTATAACTAGTGGAATTTCTTGGCCCTCCCTCCTATGTGAAGGATGTTGAAACACTTCTTTCTGATTTGGTTAAGATTCCTTTTGGTCATTGTGCTATAGACATCCAATACTCCTATATGCTCTCTAGAATAGATTAATGAAGGTTAATATATGAACCATAGTACAGTTACAGCAAAAATTTAAATGTCAATCATATGGTTTCAAGATGAAACCCAAGTATATGATTTCTTGAAAGAATTAATGGGAAATATGATTTTGGTTCGGTCTTTAAATTACTCTACCAATCCACTTTACATTTCTGAAGACTTATTCATATTTATTACCATTCTTGTAGTCTTGTAATAGAGGTCCAGAAGCCCCTTAATCTTTCCCAGCTCCCTAATAGAACTATTAACTGAAAATCAAGGTGTGATATGAACGAGTTTGCTGCTTTAATCCCCTATAATTATGTTCTAGCATTTAATTAATTTAGAAAATTTTCTTTATTGGGATAAATTGTTTTAAAAAATATTTCACATTTATCTTTTATGATTTTTGGTTTTCTATGTCCTATTTTTCTAGCATCAAACCTCAAAATTTCTATGATGTTACAAATCCTTCACAACAACATTGGGGACTTTGTTTACCTCCACTAGTGGTAGAGGTTCCCTTGCTTGGATCGGCTTCTTCAAGTAAATTGAGCAAATCACTGGCTCATGTAAGTGACTTTAGGATTTTAGTATATTGTACTTCCGTCCAATTATCTTTAGCATTTGTTATTGATATATGTGCAGGCAGCTTTTTCTATGATTCCATATTAGATTATTTAATAGCTTATGATTCAGTCTTAAATAATCATTAGTATAGAAGCTAATGTGTATTTTCTTTAGCCAGCTTATGTTTTACTTCAGTGATTGTCTTGTAGATTCTTTATACATGGCTTCATTTTCATTTCCTAATAATATATACCTATTCATATTTCCATGTGAAACTAGAACACAGGAGGTAATGCTAAGACTTCCCTTGCCAGTGGAGGTGCTGGAAGATCAGTTGTATTTCCAGCTAGTGCATCTTGGTATGAAATCTGTTTCTTGTCATGGAATATTTTGTTAGTTTTCCAGCACCCCCCTAGATTGGTGTAGAGTAACATTACACATTAAGTTTAGTGAACATAAGCTTCCATATGATTTAGGAGTTTGTGGTGGAATATTACATATCTTACCGAATATTGAGACATTAATGGTTGTTGCAGGGGCTGCCATGCTGCACAGGAAAAATCATTTAGTATGAGGATACCAGCTGTTCAGGGCTCCTCTAATCCTAATACAAGTTCATCTCATTCACTTTCAGTGTCTCCAACATTGAATCTCCCTGCCTTGGTGGTGGAAGCTGTGGCATCAGGGTTGAGTTCTAATCATGGAAAGCTGTTGGTCAATAAGGGTGGGAAGTCATCAACTTTTATATATAAAAAACATATTGATTCCAAACCTAATGCAATGAGTGGAACATATATAAAATTAAATCCACGTGTAAATACCGTTGGGGAAGCTTTCCATGGAAAGAATGCCAGTTTAGTTTTGTAATAGTAATAATTATGTAGTTTGTAGATTGATATCTATCATAAATTTGTTTGAATATCATCATTGTCAAGCAATAACAACTTCTTAAAGGGTGTTATCTCAATAGTAGAACGCCTTCCTAATTATAGGTAGGAGTTTGGTGGTTCGATTCCTCCGTGCCCTATCATAAATTTGTGACTACAAAAATGACTAAATTCGTATATATACGACTACTAGTAGCTAATTTCCTGTATCTTAGTCATATTTAGCTTAGTCATTAATATGTTAACATCTATTAGTTTATTTAGTCGTATATTTGGTCATTAATGGTTGCAATCAGTGACTAAATCAATGTCTAACTCAGTGACTAAATCAATGACTAAATCCATGACTAAATCAATGACAAAATCAATGACTAAATCATTAACTATCAATGACTAAAACAATGACTAAATCAATGACTAAATCATTGACTATCAATGACTAAAGCATTTTCTATCAATGACTAAATGATTGTCTATCAATGGCTAAATCAATGACTAAATCCATGACTAATAAGACAAGCTATTAGTGACTAGTGAAATACGACTAGCTATAAGATAGTGGAAATTTGCTACTATTAGTCACCGACTCAAAAATAGTCATTTATAGCATGTTTTTAGTCATTAATTTGTCATTTTCTACTAGTGTTCACATAACGCCACTTCTAAAAGCAGCATGAAGGTTCTGTGACATCATGGAATGGGTTCGTACCTAAGGTTAAGATGAAACGGTCATAAGGTCATGCAAGATGCAATCAGATGTGAAATCCTAACCTATATGCCAGTTTAGACATGATTCCTATAATAGACATGAATGAGTTGAAGTCTAATTCAAACCATACTCAAAACAGGCTCCTACAACATCATATTAGTCCAAATGGTTAGAAACGGTAAAAAATTATAGGAAGTGTGTAAAAATTTCAAAAAAAAGTCTATAAAATAGTGAAAAATTAAAAAATTTCATACCATTTGAAAATTCACCCACCATACTGCATTTGTGTTCAGAATTTCAAGAGTTGATTCTGGGAGCATCGTTCTAATGAAATCACTCCGCTTTTGGTCCAGGTAATTACCCATTCCCTCCTCTTTCACTTTCATGCAAATTTTTTTGATTTTAATGGTCAATTTTCTTATTTAGGCTATCCCAAGTTGTGCGCTTCAGCCCAAGTGGAAATCGGGTCTTTTTCCATGTATAGGGCTAGGCATACACAAAAACTACCATGATACCCGTGTACATACACGGTTGTTTTGAGAATAGACGCATACTGGGCCGCAAAGATGAATTTCAAAGGAAAATACTGATGAAACTCAAAAAATGCTTGTGCAGGATGGTGCTAGAATGGAGAGAGAGGGAACATGGTGATGTTGAAGAGGCAGTGCAAGGAGATATAATGGCTCAACAAGCACTGAGGGCTTGTGTTTTATACAAATTTTGGTGCCTTGGAAACTTGAGGGCTAAACCAAGGCTACTTCAAATGCTAGTAGACTACTGGGATCCAGATTCTGAATCTTTTCAGTTGGATGGGATGTCACTCAGCATCGAGGTTGAGGACATATATTTTATCACAGGTTTGTCCCGATGAGGGGAGGTGGTGAACATCCGATCCCATAGGCTGGTTGACTATAGATGAGTACATAGTTGCGTATTGCCTTCCTGATACAGAGAAGGTTGGGAATCAAATCCCAACAAACGTTATTTAGAACCTGAGGTTGAAAACCATATTATTGGCAATGGCCAGGATCACAAGGTTAGAATCACTCCATCAGGCCTCAAGGCCAATGATGTTCTATGCAGTAGAGTGCAAACTACCTACAGTAAATGACTAGAGTACCTCACTGCTAAGCACCATGAAGCAACAACTCAGTGACTGCAAGATGACTAGTGTACGGAAATTTGGGTTCGACAACATACTAAGTGTATTCTTTTTTGAGAGGGTACCAGGGCTAAGCCCTAGAGTTGACATTGCTCCACACAGAGTTAGGGATTCGGCTCAGCTACGTTGGGCCCACATCATGTGGAGACTAGGATGGGGAAGGGTGGCTAACCCCTATCCAGTAGACTTCTTCCTCTGGTGGCGGAGATAAATCAAGGCCATAGATGACTACCCCTATGCAGGGATAGACTTCCACGGAGATTCGGATATGCCCTTACCACTAGGATCAGCATATGGAGACATAGATATTGAACCCCAACTAACTTTTTTTTTGAGTTATTAATTTTTTTGTATTTTTTTGTATTTTTTTATATACGAAATCAAAAGACATGTTTTTTGTGGGATGACACATAATGAAACTCTGTCATGTACATGCAGATGTGGGACCACGATGGCCATAAGGCTTTCCTTGTCATCGATGAAGGGGAATAGGTGATGAGATTATGGGTGTGGATGCAGAGCAGACGCTCTAAAGCATTCACACAAAATTTGTGCAATTGACACACAGGGTTCCCAAGGCGTAAGTTGAGGACTTTACTGAGGCTATGCAGTGCAAGGTAGTTGGAGTACCATGGGCATGGGTTCAGTTATTTTTCCAGCTAGCTAGAATCATGGTGTGCTACCATGATCGGCACCCTCCTCCACCTCAGGCTTAGAGACCTAGGTGTATATTTTGTATGACCGTGTAGTATTTTTTGGTGGATCGAAAGCCCCAATTTTGTATATGAAACTTATGTATTATGACATCACCTTTTTTGGACTTAATGAAAAATATTTATCATGATCGATTATTATTCTATTTACATGTGTAAAATGTGTTTGTGAAATGATTATGTTCTGTGAAACAAATGACAATATAGTACATAGTTAGGATATGAATCAACAACTTGATTAAAATTTCTTAAAATGTGAATCATATGTTATGCTCTCAAATTGTCGTTCTAGCAATCTTACATGCAAGAATATTCGTAACAATGTCGGATCTCTAACATGATACAAGCCATTAATTTGTGAGATCACTAACTGTGAATCAATAGGTACCTCAAGAGAAATAACAACATGTGAAATGGTATCCCGCAATAACTCAGTCATGACACTATATTGATAAACATTGTTCGACAAAGGTCATAAACATATGCCTCCCGAAGACAACACTTGATCCGTAGGAGTATAGATCACCCAAGCAGTCGAACCTGAGTTTTGAGTGTGGCGGATAGCATTACCATCAATGAATCCAATGTAAACGGAAGACTCCATTGACATCTTCCATAACAAACAAAAGCTAATGAAAAAACCCAATCACCATAAGAAGACCTAACTATGCAATGTAAAAAATGTACAATAATATACAGAAGTCAACCCTGGCTAAAGATCATGCATAGTAGTTTTTAAGATAGAGCTCATTTCTAGGCTCTGCCAAGGCTGTCCCTTCAAAATACACCAACTCATGGGCTCCTTTCTCTAAGATCCACTTAACCACGTAAGGAACATGCCGCATCGGGTTGAATTTTCTTGCCTCCAAGGGTTCCTTATCTTGATCCCACAAAAGTACCATGTCACCTTCACTAAACTTCCTAGGAATGATAAGCTTGTCATACTGGACCTTAATGTGACTCTTGTTAACCTCAAGAGCCACTAAAGCATCTCAACGCTGCTCATCAATCTTCTCCAAGTGGACCAGACATTCTTCCAATGGGGAAGTATCTGGTAAAAGATCCACAACCAGCTTCAACGAAGGGATTTTGCATTCAACTGGTAATACTGACTCCACCCCATGCACAAGCTGATAGGGAGAAAAACCGGTGGCAGTATTAACCACAGTTCTCTAGGCCCACAAACCAAGATACAACATGATATGTGAATTATTCTTTCTCTATGCGATGGTTCATGTTATAATAACCAACCCATAGTTAGCTACCTTAGACATTAATTAATTCATTTTTTTCTTATTTGCCTAGTTTCCAATATTCCACTCTATGCAAGTTGTCTTCCACATGTCCTAGAAGTCAAACTTGCTAAAACTGAGTCATGGAGTGCTTGGGAAACCTCCTGGAATCCATATTTAGCATATCTTCTTTATTCCAGATCCTCCCTAGAACATATCTTCTTTTTCTTCTTTGTTGCCTGCTTTACTGAGATTTATGGCAAAAGGGAAAGTAAGACTAGGTGCAGTTGACTTGTTTTTTTCCCTCATAATCCTCCATTATTTTATCCTAATAAAATCATGTATAAGTTTTCTTTCCATCACCTATTAGCTTTCCTACTTGACTTTTCCAATTAGTGATCTCCTAGGTAGATTTGGAAACTGCTTTATGCACCTATGGGGGATTTGACTAGATTTAGTAAGCCTGCTTTTGACTATTTCGAATGGAATCCTTATGCATTTGAATCTCTCATGTAATTATATATTTCAGCAGCCTATGACTTCATAAGGTTGGATATTGTACACTTATTCAATATAGATTAGTGTTATGCTCCAATTTCAATCTCCTTTGTGTGTAAATTTGCAGGTTTGATTAGCAATTTTGTGAGTGCAATTGTTCTATCACTTGGGTTCAATTTTCACATGTTATCAAAGCCTTTGTATATTGATTTCTCTCCTTCCATATTGCTATTGCAGGTTTGACATCTTGACTGGGAGCTATTCTGCTGACTGAAGGGGCAATTTTTGAGCTATGGATCAATCTCAGAAGATCATCTTGACTCCATTTAATTTATTTGAATGGAAAGAAAATATGTAGATACTATTGAGAGTGAAAGGTCTCTACAGGGTGACTATGGAAACTGAAGTAGATCCCAATGCAGCTGTAGAGAAAATTAAATGGCACAATAGGAGGGATGAGGCCTATGGTCTCTTGTGTCTAAGCATATCTAGAGACCTCCTCTTCCATCTTGATGGATTGACATCACCTAATGAAGTGTGGGAGAATATTGTAGATATTTTTGGTAAGACAGATGAGATGAGAGGAAATCAAATCAAGAATAAATTGATCTCTTTAAGTCCCAGTAGCTTCGAATCCATACAACTCTACTTTTCCAAGTTTAAAGCCCTTGTTTTGCAGCTAAAATAGTGTGGACTTGAAAAGAAGGAAGAAAACTAGTTTTGTCCATACTCTCAAATCTTGGCCCTAACTATTCAGTGTTTGTTTTGACCTTCCATGCCACCAAGTTGACAGCTCGATCCTGGAAGATTCCTAAGCTTGCAGAGTTCATGGAATCCCTCACACAAGAATAGGATAAATTGGTGATGATGGGCACCATCAAACCTTCCAAATACCAAGCTTTGGTTGTTGGAGATTCAAGGGTGGATTGAAAAGGCAAGAAGAAAGCTAAGAAGCCACCTGATCAAAAGAGAGACAAGAACAAGTCTCAATAGGAGCCCCAAGGCTCCAAGAAGAACTCCTAGAAGAAGAAGAACAAAAGAGAAATGAGCAAGTGCGCATACTGCAATAAGGGCTATCATCCTGAAAGCTCATGCATGAAAAATAAAATTGACATGATGACCCAACTCTTGGAGAAGAATAACATCTCCCTTCCTAATAGATCAAAGAAGAGGAAAGCAGGATCAAATTTAGAGGACAGAGAGAGAGTACATGCATTGGTTGTTGGCACATCAAGCTCACCTAGCTTCATCATAGACTCTGGAGATTCAAGACATATGGTTTCGACCAAGAAGGCATTATCCTCTCTTGACATGTTTAAAGGTCCACCAATAGTGCTGGGAGATGACTCTCTCACTGACAGTTTGGGCAAAGGAAAGATTGATCTTGACCATTGTAAGTTTAGTAATGTATTGTATGTTCCAGGTCTTGCCTCTAACCTCTTATCAGTGTATCAGATGACCCACATAGGGTCTCCAAAGAAGGTCATATTCTCCCCTGATGATGTTGAGATCACAGATATCTCGAATGGTAAAGCCATTGCAAAAGGAGTTGTAGATCACACTTCGAAGGTATACTGTATTCACATTTTCTACCCTACTCAAACCCCTCTGCTCTTCTGATTCATGATAATCAAGCAAGCAAGATTTAGCATGAAATATTTGGCCATATTAACTATAATTATCTTTCTGATCTAAGTGAAAAATAAATGGTCATAGGGTTACCAAAGATTAAGTTTTCCAAGGGAGTCTGTCAAGGTTGTGTCCTAGAAAAACACCCAGAGCATAAATTTGAGAGAGCTAGTCATGAGAGAACCTCTGCACCTCTTGAGTTGATCCACCATGATGTTGCTGGTCCATTTCCTCATATGTCAATGATTCAAGACAAATATGCATTGACCTTCATAGATGAATTTTCTAGGTATTTTTGGGTTTACTTCCTGAAGCATAAGTCTGAAGTTTTTGGCCTCTTCAAAGTCTTTAAGGCTTTGGTTGAAAACCAGTCTGGGAGGAGACTCAAGATCCTCAGATATGAATGTAATGGTGGTGAGTATGTCAAGCCTAAGTTCATTCAATATTGTGAATATGCAGGTATTCATATGTATCATTCAATCCCTTACACACCACAGCAAAATGGTGTTGCTGAGAGAAAGAATAGATCACTGAAAGAGATGGCAACCTGTATGTTGGAGGCTAAGACTTTGACACCAAAGTTTTGGGCCGAGGCTATAAAATATGCATCCTATATCCATAATAGGGTGCCTCATTAACATCTTGATGGTATGAATCCTTTCAAAGCATTGAGTGGGCACAATCCAGATGTGACCCATTTCAGGATTTTTGGCTCAAGGGCTTGGGCTAGAATTCCAACAAAAAAGAGGAAGTCTTTGCAGCCCCAAATCCAAGAGTGTCTATTTGTTGGATACTATAAATATTCAAAAGGGTACAAGATAATAAAATTGATCACAAACAAATCCTTCATTGAAAGGAGTGTTCAGTTCCAAGAAGAGCCTTTAGCAGCAGTTGAAGTTGGAGAGACTTCTTCACCACCAGAACCATTGAATGTAAGTGAACAGACAAATGATTTTGATGATTCTGATATGTATGATAATGATGATTTAATTTCAGATCCTTATAGTCCTACAAGACAAAAATGGGCAGCAAATACCATTCATGCAGCTGGGGAACTAGATGGAAATCCTAGTGATCCTAAGAGGACTAGATCTCAGTTTGAGAGTGCCATGTGTATGAAAGACCATTTGTTTGCAGATAAATGCTATCTGATGGTTGAATCAAACCCACATCCATATTAATATGCAGCACATGATCCAATATGGAAAAAATCCATGAAAGAAGAATTCAGCTCACTCGAAAAGAACAACACTTGGGAACTAGTTGATCTTCCCCCAGGGAGGAAGCTAGTTCAATGTAAGTGGGTTTTCAAAACTAACTTTGCTGCTGATGGTTCACCTTTGAAATATAAGGAAATATTGGTAGCCAAGAGCTACTCACAGGTACATGGTATTGACTACAATGAGACCTTTGCACCAGTGGAAAAGATGGACTCCATCAGGCTAGCCTTAGCCATTGCAGCTTCGAAGCAATGGGAGGTATATCACATGGATGTGAAGTGTGCTTTCCTGAATGGAGATATTACTGAAGAGATATACATGCAGCAGACTCAAGTCTTTGTTACAAATCCATCTTTTGTGTGCAGGCTAAAGAAATCATTGTATGGGCTTAAGCAAGCCCCCAGGGCTTGGTATGCCAAGATTGATGGCTTTCTGATGTCATTGAGTTTTATTCGATGCAAATATGATCCTAATGTTTATTTGAAGCTGATTCCTGATTATTTGATGATTATTTCCTTGTATGTGGATGACCTTCTGATTACAGGAAGTTCAAATAAAGAAATTGCCTCCTTGAAGGATGCAATGAACCATGCATTTTCTATGACTAATTTGGGGTTGTTGAGCCAATTCTTGGGTCTCAAAATTGCTCAATCCCAACATGGAATAAAGGTGCATCTGTCCAATTATGCTTTGGATTTTCTGAACAAGTTCAACATGAAATATTTTAAACCAAGCAAGACTCCCTTCCTTTCAGGAGTTAAGCTTGAAGACGCGGGTTCTTCTCCTATGGTAAATAATACACTGTATAGACAATTGATTGGGTGTTTACTATACCTTACACACACTCGACCTGATATTTATTATGCAGTAAGTGGATTCAAGATACATGGATCAGCCTCATCAGATCCATTGGAGAGCATCCAAAAGGATCCTTAACTTTGTTCAGGGAACAAGAACTCATGGGATCTTCTACAAAGCTAAATCTGATCTTGATTTGATTGGGTTTACTAACAGTGATTGGGTAGGTGACAACACAGATCAAAATTCAACATCAGGATATCTATTCATGCTTGTTGAAGGACCAATCAGCTGATCAAGCAAGAAACAAAGTTCCATTGCACTCTCATCTATAGAAGCAGAGTACAGAGGAGTTGTAAATGCAACAACTCAATGTTTATGGTTGCAGCGGATACTTGGTGAGTGTGGCTTCGAATCACAGTTTTCAACCATTATCTATTGTGATAATCAGAGCACCATTCGAATATGCAATGATCCAATTCAAATACAATTAACCAAACACATTGAGATCGATATGCACTACATTAGACAGCTTGTGCATGATGGCACCATTCACCTGCTCTTCTGTGCATCTTCAGAACAAGTAGCAGACATCTTCACCCAAGTTTTTTATGAGAAGACATTCAGCAATCTCAAATGACTGCTGGGCATTTTTGATCGTGCTATGAAGCATGATTGATGAAAATATTTTCAAATTTTGTTTTACTGTCCATGTTTAAGGGAGGATTTTCCCACTGGGTTTTTACCTCTTTCCTTAGTTAAATGGACATGCAGTATGTAAAGGGTGAATAAGCCTTGTTGCTAGAACCTATATTTTTCTGATATTTACTCATAAATTAGGCTTAAGGGGGGGTGTTAGAATAATCAACCCATAGTTAGCTACCTTAGACATTAATTAATCCATTTTTGTCTTATTTGCCTAGTTTCCAATATTCCACTCTATGCAAGTTGTCTTCCACGTGTCCTAGAAGTAAAAATTGCTAAAAATGAGTCATGGAGTGCTTGGGAAACCTCCTGTAATCCATATTTATCATATCTTGTTTATTCCAAATCCTCCCTAGTGCATATCTGCTTTTCTGCTTTGTTGCCTGCTTTACTGAGATTTATGGCAAAAGGGAAAGTAAGACTAGGTGCAGTTGACTTATTTTTTTCCCTCATCATCCTCCATTATTTTCTCCTAATAAAAGCATGTATGAGTTTTCTTTCCATCACCTATTATCTTTCCTACTTGACTTTGCCAATTCGTGAGCTCCTAGGTAGATTTGGAAACTACTTTATGCACCTATGGGGGATTTTACTAGATTTAGTAAGCCTGCTTTTGAATATTTTGAATGGCATCCTTATGCATTAGAATATCTCATGTAATTATATATTTCAGTAGCCTATGACTTCTTAAAGTTGGATATTTTACACTTATTCAATACATATTAGTGTTATGCTCCAATTTCAGTCTCCTTTGTGTGTAAATTTGCAGGTTTGATTAGCAATTTTTTGAGTGCAATTGTTCTATCACTTGTGTTCAATTTCCATAGTTCATTGGAGAATGGACATAAGTGACTTGTTCACTGCTTCAACCTATCCATTCGATTGAGGGTAATAAGAAGAGGAATGTTCTTTCTTATATCCTAACTCCGAAGACAACTCTTCCATCATTTTATTCTAAAAGCTCCTGCCATGGTCAGTGACAAGCTCCCTCAGAATGCCAAACTGACTGATAATATGGTTAAATATGAAATGCATGGATGTTTCACCATCGGATTTGATAGTGGGCATAGCCTCTTCCCATTTTGTGAAATAACCAACATCCACAATAGTATGATGGTGCCCCCCAACTGAAGCTGGGTTACAATCCATAAAGTCAACCCCCTCACTTGGTGAAGGGATCGGCAGTGAAAATAGGATGCAAAGGGGCCATACACGAGCGCATATTCCATGCAAACACCTAGAAAGGGTGGCACCTCTTGACCACATTAACGTAATCTTTAAAGATGGACGGCCAAAACTAACCCGCTCTCAAAAAAAATTGAGCTGTAGAAAAACTAGATAAATGACCACCACGCATCCCTCCATGGAAATCATTAAGCATGACCTTAACCTCCTCATGAGTTAAGCAATGAGGTAAAATGGAATCAACCCCACAACAATATGATGTATCATCCACTATGAGGTAGTTCTTCACAACATGACGTAGTTGTCAATGCTTGTCTTGTGAGAGGTGAGTAGGAACCTTCAATGTTTGCAAATAAACAATAATATCCTCATACCAAGGGTCCATGGTTGGTATGAGAAAGATATTCTCATCAATAAAAGAATCCTCATGAACCTCGTCTTCATCCAAATTTGGAAAATACGATATAAGCTCAGCAAAAAATAATGATTTCTTCGACTTTTCTGAAACAAACTTGAGATCAAACTCTTGCAATATGACAATCCATTTATTATACTTTCCCCCAATCATCCTTTTGGTGAGGATGAATTGAAATGGATTGATGTGAGCTATGACCAAAGTTTGGCGAAGGAGGATGTAATGCCTCAAACGCTGAACCGCATGGACAGTGGCTAAGCCTAGCTTCTTAACATTGGTATAACAAAGTTCCACATCAATAAGGCTTTGGCTAAGATAGTATATGACATGCTCATGGAGCTCCTCATCCTCTTGAACCAATACCATACCAACCGTCTCTTGGGATGCGGCCACATAAATAAAAAAAGTCATGGCTATAGTCTGGTGGACTAAGCACTGGGGCCGATGCCAATCCTTTCTTAAGAGCATCGAGAGACTCCTGGGCTTGCTCATCCCAGTAAAAAGGGGTGTCTTTCTTCAACAAACACATGAATCCTTTAGTCAAATTTGAAAAATTGACTATGAACCTTCACAATAAATTTGCCATACCTTGTAAACATTGAAGATGTCGAATGTTACACAGGGAATACAATTGAAGTATTGCCTCAACCTTCAATGGATCAAGTCTAATACTCTTCTTGGACATGATGAATCTTAGTAAATGACTAACCTTCACACAGAAGATGGACTTGTTAGGATTTAATAGAATTTGATAATGATGACATATTTCAAAAACCAATCTCAAATGATAAGGATGACGCATCGTTCAAACGAGAGTGAGTAGCTAAATCATCCAAATACACTTCAATAATTTTTTTATGATCATGAAAGGAAAAGGTAATGGCCCATTGAAATGTAGCTCTGACGTTTTTAAGGCCGAAGGGCATATTTTGATATGAAAAAGTTCCCCAAGGACAAATAAATGCATTCTTATGTTGGTCCTCGGGTTTAATCTGTATCTGATTATACCTGAAATAACCATCCATAAAAGAAAAAACCTCACTTCCCATACACTCATCCCAAATTTGATCAATAAATGGTGTAGGGAAATTATCTTTAAGACAAGCTCAATTTTAATCACAGAAATCATAGCATATTTGGATTACTCCCTACTTCTTCTCCACTGGAATAGGATTTGAAACCCACTTCATCAAGGGAACAGGATGGATAAAACCAGATTTGAGTAGTTTCTCTATCTCTGTTTTAATAGGGGGTGCTTTCCTAGGATTCACGACACGCAAATGTTGTTGAACCGGTTTTGCATCCGGATAGGTTTTGATTTCGTGTTCGGAAATGTGAGGGTCTAGCTGGCATGTCCTCTTACGACCAAGAAAAAACATCACGAAATTCCTTGAAAAGCTTGGTGTACTCCTTAATCTCATTGGGGAAACAATCCACCCCAATGTAAACATTCTCAATCTTATCAGGATCATGAGAAATATTGATAGGTATCATTGGTGACATGTTATCCATGTTCCCTTCAGCAATCTAACTAGGAGAGCTTAACGAGACCACGGGGCTACCAACTTTCTCGCTTAGAATCACCATAAATTCATCACACTATAAATGATGAAGCTTAGGGAGAAAATACGATCTATGGTGCAGCTCTCCCCAAGGTTGTTCAATCCTAGACATAGCCTCAAGAATAGCTTCATCAAATGGAAAAACATCATCAAGAAAGTCTTGAGAGTGAGATGACTCTACTGCCCAAGAAGGAAGTACATAAGGGTCCTCCTCCTCCATCCGTGAAGAGGAAGGACTAGGATCTACAACATGATCAAGATTCGCTTGATACGCCACCAATGCTGCAAGAAATGACATGTCCATCTCAATAGGTATAGAGTTATCACTCGAAGTACTCTGTAAAGGAAGAATCCAAGGATCCTCCATATGAGAAGTGCAAAAGGAGACCGAATTCAACAAGGTCAAATCCCTACCAAGACTAGACCCAATAATAATAATAGGCATAGGACAACTAAAGGTCCCCATGAGAGAAGGATACATACCCACACCCACATTCTCAGTTTCTAGCTAATAATGATCGATAATAGAGATAGAAGCTCCTGATGATGCTTTAACACTTAGATTCTGGAAATTTTTTTTATCAATATTAACGATCTTCCCATTCAATGGAAAACAAACCACTCAAAATAGGGAAGAGGATACAGCTTGCATATTGTACATCCAGTTCCTACCCAGCAAACAATTGTAGTCAAGGGGCGTATCAGCTACCTGGACCTCGATCGCAACAATATTCCCCCCCAATTGGACCTCTAGGGAAGGAAGTATAGCGTGCGGCCAAAACGATCTTCCATCAAAAGCAGTCAACATGTTCACAAATTTAGAGAATGTGGGAAAACCTAAGTCCTTCCAACAAGACAAAGACATCATGGAAGTGGCAGCGCCTTCATCAATTATAGTACGCATGATGATGTTGTTTAAACATTCTTCATGAATCAAAATAGACACATAGTAAGGCAAGTGAGGTTGTATTCTATGAGTTTCAAATTTGATCATGGAAAGAGAGCTATCATCAACAATCCCAATAGTAGACAACAAGCCTTTCTCTGCAAAGGACAAATCTGAAGTACTTCAAATGCAGACATCGCACAAAGAGTCTGGCCAAATCCTCAACAATTGAATAGTTATGGGTGGCTCGAGCATTAGGATTCTGCCTTGAGCACTTAAGGAGTCCCTTAGGAATGCGAGACAGAGCTTCAGGTTTATCTATATGATTTTCAATTCACAAAGGGCTCTCAGGTGGAGTAGGTTCTTTCCCAAGGTCTGGTTGTGACAAACCATAGTCTTTTGCATGCGTCACAACACTAGTGGCTTTCACCAAGTTGATGCAATTGTGACCACTAGCAGCATCCGGCGGGTTTTGAGTTCCACTAGATGCACAGCCAAGATCCATGGTCCTCGAGTTCATATTTTGATTATTTCGTAAAGGATTTGTAAACACATTTGGGCCTTGTGCTATGAAATTTGAGCCATCTTCCATATGAGGGCATAAATGATTAAGGTGGTCATCCCCTCATAACTTGTAAGGAAATTTTACCTTCCGCTTAGGATTCTTGTCCCCCCCCAACATTATTATTTTTAATATTCTTGTCATTAGTCTCATTATAATTTTTGTTCCCACCATTTTTATTATTTTTTCATTTATTTTTATTCCTTCCGGGTTGCTGGTTAACTTTTAGGTTCAAAAATTGCAAATAAATTAAATCCACCGACTAGGTAGGAAGGTACGAAGCCATAGCTTGTCCCAACACAAACTAGTTAAGCGATAATTGGCTCACTTGTTTCGTAACCGAATCCGCAGGTTTGATACTTGCAGAGCCAAAACTACCATCAACATGTGGCCCAGGTTTGAACTTGGGGTCAAAATTGGAATGTGGAGCATTATGTATGATCTCATAATGGAGCCTAGACTGAGCATAAATCAAGTTCAACTGCTAGGCCCTAACAATAACTTGGTCTTCATTTTGAACTCCAAATGTGGAAACATCCTTCATGATATAGGGTAACAACTACTTTAGGAACCACTCTAGAAGAAACTCTGGCAGTATAAAGGCTTCAATCATCCTCTTCTGTCTAGGCCACTCTTGAATATGATCTGAAATGTGGGTGGCTTTGTCTTTCCGAAATGTCGACAAGAGTTTCATACTGACGTCATAACACATGGGTAGCTGGAAGTGGTTAAGAAAAGTCATCACAAGGTCATTAAACGAATAATATGTACCCACATGTAGCTCTATATACCATTTCATAGCAGGACCCATGAGGGTGTGTTGAAATAGTCTCAAACAGATAGAATCGTTATTCAAGGAATTGGAAGAGCACCAAAGATGGAAGGGCATGATGTACTCGCTAGGATGTTCACCAGACTTACCTTTGAATTTGGGAATGTCCAAAGGAAGTTTAGCAGGAGTTGTTGGCCATGCCGGGTTATGAGATACAATATAGTTTGTCAATCTCAACAAATCTGGTAGATTCAAAGTCACAAGAAAAGGGAGCCTAGGTTGAGCCAGTTGGTTCGATGCTCCCTCATAGGACTATTTCACATAAGGCTTATTGCTATATACACCATGGCCTTGGCCAATGGGATAATAACCTCCTCCCATTTTTTCCATATAGGGTTGCATGTAAGGATTGTGGTTTTTAGTATCTTGAGACTGGAATTCTACAAATCCATAATTAAGTGACTGACACGTGGGTTGATACCCAGACCCATAAGGTATGTAGGTTTGTTCATAAGATGGTCCATAAGAGGTTCCATAAACTGGACCATGGGAAGGTCCATAAGATGGTCCATAGGAAGATACATGTCCTACTAACACAAAAGGAGGCACATGGCCTGTGACACTATGGTGTTAGTAGAAGTGGAACGGACATGGCTAGTAGTCGAACTCTTACCAGAAGGCCCTCTAGGGTGAGGAAGATGATGCATGGTCAACAAATCATTTGAAGGCATTGGTGTCGAAGATGATTGAATATGTGAAGGAATATAACTCGTGCCCCCAATATTCACATGACTAGGTTCTGGTCCCCGAATAGGGACACTAGTTCTAGGCCTAGGATGTGTGTGTGAAGGAACCTCCACTGCAGGGATGGAAGGTGTATTGTGACTAGTGCTACCAAACCTCTCTGCATGGAAAGGAATGGAAGTGCCCCCAGGTGTAGTACCAGGTTCAACATTCGACTCGACACAAGGTGTCTGGCTAGTCTCGTGAACATTATGCATGCCATACCTAATGGTGCTAGTGCTCATGTTTTCGTGGTGAGTCTCATCGCCTGGGAGCCAATACCAATGATGTGTGTGCATGTGGTCTGTGTAGTGTGAAAAATATTCATGTGACGGCCCAGTCGAAAGATGACCAGACCCTAATGGAGTCCCATATGTGCTCAGGGATTCATCCTCCCACAAAGGGAGAGGTGAATTTAGTTTCTCCCGAATCTCAGACTCATGGTTGCCCATGTTGTGTGAATCAAAGTGAGAAGTAGTCCTTCGGAACTGTCTAGTTATCTCTCCCAAAGGAGGATCATACATAGAAGGTGGAAGCCCTGCTAAATGACAAGAAAAGAGAGGTGTCGAACCTGAATCCACAATGAATCAACAAAAATAAAAGACTCAATCTAGCTATGTAACCCTAAGCAAACTAGCATGCACAGAGAATACATCTAAGAAAATCTAAACCCAAATCACAAGCAAACTAAGGGTAGGATAACTGAGCTCCTGAATGAAGCAGGTATGTCTCGCCTAGGAGAGACTTGAAACTCTCGTATACAACAAGCGGAGGTTCGTAACCAATTATAGTGGCCATCATCTTTAACACATATAGTGACTGTGTTGTCCGACCCCTACCTGGCTAGGACACCTGCAGAATAACCTCTACAAATACCCCCTCGATAACCTAGGTAAGGTAACTAAGATCACCTCAATAAAACCAATGCTCAGGCGGACAATCGCAAGAGGGATCGACCGTATGGGCAGGGTAGCAAAGCCCAAATCCTGAAAGCGCAATTGGTACCCCAAGGGTGCACCAATCAATACCTCAAAGGCCCCCAAATACGAATACAATCCTGGAAATATCTCTGGTGCTCATAGAAAGTGACTAGGGTTCCTCCCAATCACAATAGTGTGCACTGCCTCATGCTTAAATCCCATGTAAGAGGAGCATCCTGAGAAACACTAGTTATCTCAATGGTTTCACACTCTCACCTAGACAAACACCTAATTTTTTTGTTTAGTGGTCTTGAAGAATTTACTCACAATGAACTATTCCAAGACCATAATACCTATTCTTGTTGATGCACACTAGAAAAGAAAAGGGTGTAATTCATTTTATTAAGTGTTGATTTTATTTGGCTGTGATTACTCAAAGGGTAAATGGTCATGCAACTAATGAAGTTATGACTCAACAGTGAAGTAAATATGCACACCTAATAAGCAATTCCAAGTGCAATGTGTAGAATGAAGAACAGGGTATGCCATTACATGAGGTGCAATATTTTTCCTTCAAATCTAAGTGTAATCATTCCTATATGAAAATCTAACTATAATAACAGTAAGAAAAACTAGTGCAAGTAGCATGCCAATGCAAAATGCAAAAGATGCATAACTATGCAAAAGCAAAAATATTTTTGTATTTTATGCAATAAATGAGATATAAAAGCAAATAAATGACTCTACAACCCCCAGACCCTGCAACCACTCACAAAAAACATCCAAGCAAGGCACTAAGGTAAAAGAGACCTAATGCACTAATCTCAAAACAAAAAATGGATAAATGGATGACAAGAACAAAGCTTAAAAAATAAACTAAAATAAGTCTCTGTTCAGAAATAGAGGGTGTATACAGACACTAGAAGCATCCAAGAAGAATCGGCTATCATCAGAACTCATGCAGCAACACTTAATCCTCCCACTAAGGCTCAAAATCAAGGCATACATGACTGTTCTCAGTAAAAGAGCGTACATACGCAAATTTTCAAGGAAAACCCGTGTGTATACACAACTGTGAATGCAAAACCCGCGTACAGGAAGAAAAAGGCATAAAAATAGGGAAAAAAGACAAGCTAAAACAAAATTTACTTCTTCAGGACCCTACTAGGAAAAAATGTCCCTAGACCCAACACAGAAACAAATAAATCAAGAGCAATTCAAGTACATTGCATACCGAAAACCATAGAGAAAAAACAACTAGGAACTCTCCCAAACGGAGTCACCAATACGGAGAGAAACTTCCTATGGCTTCGGGCATATTACAACAGACGGCCAGACATCGAAAATCATTCTTTCCCAATATTAAAGAGAAACCAAACATCTAACACCAAGGGATATTGAATTGTACCTTGTTCCAAACGGTTGAAGTAGATCCTCGTTTAGATTTTCCAATTCACACTTGCTTTAGCAATTCACTCTCAACAACAGCAAACAAGACAAGCATGCTATATAATAATGTGTTATACCTACTCTAACATATATACATTCAATAATGTATAAGCAATTAAACATGTCCATGGATACAATATTCAAATTCAAATCCACATTAATTGGAGATGAAAAGATCTTTCCATTAATAAAATCAGAGATTACAAAAGTGACAACCTCTACCGGCACGTCTACAAACCGGAGAAACCGAGTCCTCCACCTAGGACTCCACCACCTCAAGCCTCCATCTCTTGATAGAAATATTGCAACAAAAAGGAAATCTTGGAAAGAACACAAAGTGCTCCAATGGGAAAAAGGGATGCAGAGTCAAGTACAAGCAAACTGAGGCAACACTGGACTATAGTTTCTTTGCTCTTCAATTCCTCCTGTTCAATGTATCCAAGGGGTTCCTTATATAGAAATCCAAAAGGCAAATGGAGGGTCGAATCCAATCGTTCTCAAGGAATTTGGAAGGCCAAGAGTGAAATGGTTCGGACTCATATGAGGAAAAATCCAAAACTATTTGGCTTTATGCACACATCCCCATGTACATGGGTTTGAGGTCAAAATCCATGTGTACACACGACTATGAGGTTAAAATTCACGTACAACAATAAACAGGGGTTTTTAAGGGATGATCTTGGAACATCAAAGGATAATACAAGTCCATGAGGTCTAAAGAGTCTACAGAGGGACAGGGAAAGCCATAAATATGTGATCAACCATGTGTGTTAAAATCAGGTGTAACAATCATAAACTAAAGATTTAAATAAATATTCTATTCCAAAACTCAAGTAGGCACTAATAAAGGTTCATAGTTAAAAAAAATTAATATATATTACATAAAAATAAAATTAAAGATTATTTTCAAGAAAACTGTAAAATCTTGATTTAACTAAAGTTAAACCAACTGCCATTTTCCGAAAATATTGTCTATAAGAACATAGATAAGAGAAGGATTATGGATATGATTTTTATTCCTTAATGAAATTAGAGAGTATTTTCCAAAAGCAAGGCACTCTTACAAAGATCTTGATTTTCAAATAGCAGCAGCCCCAGCCTTAGGAGTTCTAGATCTCTTGCATGTTGGAGCCAACTCGGAGGGATCCTATTTAGAACCAGGAACAGTTCTAGGTCATGGTTGAGATGTTCATGGTAATTACAAAGTTATTTGGTTATCATTCCTAATTTCAGAGATAGAAAGTGATTTATTAATTTTGGGTGTTGAAGTGTGCGGGGTTCTTAAGCCATTTCAAGTTGCATAGTTGCAAGTAAGAGATTCCCTATATTTCAGCTCTTATCTATGTTTTGATTATGTTTATAGGATCTGATTACAGCCATTGGGTTTTATATAGGGATTTGTATATCAACCGTCATCATTAATATGAATAAATGTATTAGGTTGTTTTATTAGTTGAGATAGCATCTGATTTTAAATTCTTATACAGATTCTAGGATAAATTTCTTATCATGTTTATGTTAAATTTGTTTTAAAAGTTTCTTTATATGTCAAGGTTTATACTAGATTTAAAAATTAGTCTTGATAAAGTTAATGACCAAACGTTTCCCAAAATATAAAAAAATGGTATTGAATCCATACATATAAACCCTATATCCCAACACTTGTATAAATTCCTCACGTTGAATTATAAAATCAAATTAAAACTAAAACCCTTAAGTATAATATTACAACGCATTCACAAGGGATTGTAACTATAAAAAAAATAATAACTATCATTAAATAAAATATCCAGTAAACAAAGTCTCAATAAAAAATGGACAAACAAACTATTAACTAGAGTCATGCACCAAGGATTTAGTCCCTTAGAATCCAAACCCAACGTATTATCAATGTTCCAGCACCACTAATTTACTATATAAAATATGTGCATCATTGACTGCTTAAAATATTAAAAGAACTAATTCAAAATATGTTATATTTTTATCTTTCAAGCTAGCATTATGATCTTGGGATGTTTAACTGAGAGAATAACATGCACAACAATAAACACAAGAGACAAGAGACACAAAGAATTTTCCTCGGGGAAACCATAAAGGAGAAAACCCCGCAACTCCCTCAGAGATAGAATCAGCACCGAAAGTAAAACCTGAAAACATAAAGATGATCTCTTGTCAGCGGCAGTCACTCTCTTATCCCAGCAACTTCTCCTCTCACTCATGCGCCCCAATGAGTGAGTGTGTGTGTGATAAATAGAGAGGCTCACTCTCTATTTATATTCTTTCATTCACTTGAANTACTTACTAGAGACGACATCTCTAGGAGTGTCTAATAACCTTAGTGCCCCACAACTTGTGGGTACTTTGCCTCCTCTGACCAACAAGGAGGTTTATCCTTATCACAATGGTGGGGACTATTGCCTCGACTTAAAATGACTCACCTAGGTTCGACATCTCTAGGATAGTCTAATAACCCTTGGGCCCCAAAACTGTGGGGACTTTAACCCTTGACCAATAGGAGGGTTACCCATAATGACTAGACATGACTTTTGTTATATTTTTATCCTTAAGCTAGCATAACATTAAGATCTTTAACTGAGAGAATAACAAGCACAGTAATCAAACACAAGAGACAATGAACATAGTGTTTATCCTTGGGGAAACCATAAATGGTGAAAACCCCGCAACTTCCTCAGACATAGAATCAACACCAAAAGTAAAACCCGAAAACATAAAGATGATCTCCATAGCTTTTGTCTCTCTCTCACACGCTGAGAGAGCTTCTCCTCTCTCACTCATGTGCCAGAATGAGTGAGTGTGTGTGTTGTAAATAGAGAGACTCATTCTCTATTTATATTCTTTCGTTCACTTGGAATGCACTCCAACATGTCGGCCTCACTTAACAATTACTTACTAGAGCCGACATATCTAGGAGTGTCTAATAACCCTAGTGCCCCACAACTTGTGGGGACTTTGCCTTCTCCAACCAATAGGAGGGTAACACAACGGTGGGGACTATTTCCCCAACTTACAATGAATCACCTAGGGTCGACTTCACTAGGATATTCTAATAACTATAGGGCCCTACAAATATGGGGACTTTAACCCTTGACCAATAGGAGGCTTACCCACAATGACTTGACATGACTTTATCATTATAGAAACTTCCCAGAATAAACATCGAGGTATGACATGACTCAATTACATTACAGACGCATCCCGGAATAAACATCAGGGTACAATACATAAGATATACAAATGAATACATTCCAAAGTTACAAATACATCAACACTCCCTCTTGACTAGGAAGGTATTATCTCAACACAATATATCAACACAAGTCTTCTTCGTTGTATCATCTGGATCATCATCAAGTCATCTTCATCTTCAAGTCATCTTCATCTTCAAGTCATCTTTATTTTCAAAAGTCATATTTTTCTTCAAGTCATCTTCATCTTCGGATCTGGATCATCACTGGAAATCATCATTGGATTTGGATCATCACTCGATTTGGATCATCACTGTTGGATCATCATCACTCAATCTGGATCATCACTAGGTCATCATCATGGGTGCTATCCCTTGATTCTTCTCATCATAGGAACCTATACAGAGCCAATCCTTTTTCATATTGGATATTGTATCATCACAGAGCTAGTCATTTTTCATACTAGATGAGGCATCACAGAGCTGGTCCTTTTTCATACCAGATGAGGCATCACAGAGCTGGTCCTTTTTCATACCAAATGTGGTAGCTGCTCAAAGCTAGTCATTTTTCATACTAGATGCATCTTCACAGAGCTGGTCCTTTTTCATACCAGATGAGGTATCACATAGCTGGTCCTTTTTCATTCCAGATGTGGCAGCTACTCAAAGCTAGTCCTTTTTCATACTAGATGAGTCTTCATAAAGCTAGTCCTTTTTCATACCAAATGAGGAATCACAGGGCTGGTCCTTTTTCATACCAGATGAGGCATCACATAGCTGGTCCTTTTTCATACCAGATGTGGCAGCTACTCAGAGCTAGTCCGTTTTCATACAAGATGAGTCTTCATAGAGCTAGTCCTTTTTCATACTAGATGTGGAACCTACACAGAGCTAGTCCTTTTTCATACTAGATGTGTCTTCACATAGCTAGTCCTTTTTCATACTAGATGTGTCTTCACAGAGCTAGTCCTTTTTCATACTAGATCTGGAACCTACATAGAGCTAGTCCTTTTTCATACTAGATGTGTCTTCATAGAGCCAGCCCTTTTTCATGCTGGATGTGGCATCCACACATACATATGACAATGGAAGGAACCAGTCCTCTCACCATGGCACAACTCTTACATCTGACCATGGAAGGAACCAATCCTCTCACCATCTCAGAAGGGCACAACACTTACATCTGACCATGGAAGGAACCAATCCTCTCACCATGTCAGAAGGGCACAACACTTACATCTGACCATGGAAGGAACCAATCCTCTCACCATGTCAAAAAGGAACACAAAATCATCACTTCCCTTTGGAGGGAACGTCGATCTGGAGAACACCAAGCTTCTCCCTGAAGTACTCAATCTTCACTTTGGCCATTTCTAGCATAGAATCACATCAGGGCTGATTATGTCCAAGGATAACCTGCGAGCTTCGCCGGGACCTATTACATACGAGGACAACCTACAGGACCGGTTACGTCTGAGCAACCTATGAGCTTCGCCAGGATTTATTCTCAGACAACCTATCTCCCAGCTATGCTAGAACTCCCTCTTTTGAGAGGTCTTGATCTATATCACAAAATGGAGCTTCACTGCTCCTCTATGCATCATACTAAAAATCCAAGTCAGATCAATCAAATGAAATAGTAGTTTTCAAAAGAAACATACTACCTCCCGAAGAGCAAGTGGAAACATCTTTTGCCTCAGCTGTACTCAGCACCATGCAGGACTCCATCCTGCCAACCAAGAGATCACACATGATCTCACATTGAAGAAGCACCCCAAAGTGTTTTTCCTATCAATGGCACTACCCAATATGAATCCATATAACCTTCGAGGTTAATCTTCTTATTTGTATCATACTTGCAGCCATCAAGTGAACATGTCTCAATGTGTTCACAACAAATCAAGTATCTGGTCTCGTATCTGTCAGGTACATCAAGGAAAAAATCATCTGACGATACATCATGGAATCAACTGACTCTGATGAAGTAACACTCAATAGCTTCAGGTTCAATGCCATAGGTGTGGTCATGCATTCTATCATCCTGAACCTCTTCAGGATCTCTACTACATACTTCCCTTGTCCACACCTCCATGCCTAGAACGTAGTGCATCGACACATAACAAGAGCATCACTAGTATTCTACCTTCAACCTTGAAGAAAAGGTTGGAATCCACTTTACTCTTAGTAAATCCTAGAGTCATCAGTAATATATCCATCCTGTCATACCATGTCGAACCTTAGGATCTTCTGCAGTCACTCCCTTTTTCTTTCATACTCTATGCACTGAAACATTCTATACCGGAGTGACAGGTAGCTTCCTATGCTACTAATCTTCTATGTATCCATCTAGGATCACAGGATACCAAGATCCTCTCTCTTGAACCTTTTCAAAAGTTCCTCTTGCACCCATCTGTGAGCTTGTCATCCTTTATCCACCTTGTAGCAAAGGTTCAGATCTTCATCAATCTCCTCATGTATGTGTTATCCCATGGGTGTCTTCTGAGCTCGTACAAGGCCTTCTTTCATTTGCACACATGATTCTTCGTGTCATGTGTCTCCACTTGCAATGGCTACAAATGTCTCTTCGTAGTCTATGCCTTCTTTTCATGAAGAAGCCTCGTGCTACGAATCTTGCCTTGTATCCCATGATGTTTTCATCCACTGCATGATGGAACTATGAACTTCCCTTCATGTATCAATACTACATCCTAGACAACATTCTTCCTGAACTGATATTCCCTTTCTTCTTGGAAGGTTCTGCATCAATGATGTCGCTACATTCGTCATATTATTTTTCATCTTGAAATGTCGTCACTTGTTCTTCGAAACAAGTCTCGTCCTTATTTGCTTGTATCCAATTATGTATGTGATATTTCCTACAAGTCAAATGCATTTGTATAGTTAGAAACATTTCATAACAAATGTTCATACTGGAAAATTCTTATGCATAAATATATGATCATGCAACTATTTTAGCCAATACAACATTCATCCATATCTCATGGAAACTTTTCCAGATGCCTTCCATCTTCACCAAGACAACATTGGGATTGTGCACTAATCCAATATGTTAGCAAAGAGGTTTCATTATAGATAAGTAGCAATGGAGAGTTGTATAGCACCATGAGCTACTTACCCATCTCATGCATATTAGTAGTATACTGTCGTTGATGCAAACATTCTATCATGCATAATACATCAACTGAATATAAACAAATGCATATCAAAAACAATATCATGTAATGACAATTGAATACTTATCTTTATTTGTTTCATGGGTAGACTCCTTGTTGAGCCTTCAGCTTCATTGTCTTATTCATTCATAATAGCATCGTTTCTTATCCAAATCCTAAGATGGATAAGAGGTTCTTCAAGAGTTGAGTTCTTCATATTCCTCATCGCTTGAGGGATCTTATTTCGATGGCGAGAGTTAGATATTCAGTTTCTCACATCTTCTCTTCTCTTATTATGAGTCGAGATTCTTCTTCTTCCCAGAGTCTACTGAAAGTAATCACTTCTTTCTAGCACGCATTCCTTACATGAATGAATCCCATGATCCTGGGTGGACATTCAAGGTGGCTATCACCACTTCTGCATTCTTCACTTCTTCTTTTACTGCTTCAAGTTGTTCTTATATTTGAGAGACCCTTGTAAATTATGACTACATGGTCTCTGCATTCTGGATCTTCACATTGTCCAAATGGTTTCTTAAGGTCGTATTCTGATTTATGTTCTTTCCTTCAAATATCTTGGTCAAGGAATCAAACATCTTTGGTGTCTTTAGGGAAGACACTTATGGTACAAGTTAATCCATGATTGAATCAACAATGATCTTCTTGGCCTTGACCAAGTTCTCTTTGTGTAAGGCTTCTAGCCTCATCTCCCTGTGGAATTGGAACCTCTCTACTCATGTAGGTGTCCAATTAATTTTATTAAGAGAGATCATATACTTCCATGCTTAGAAGTTGTCAACTTCCATTTTGAAATGAGAACCTCAAATGAAAATAGCAAAAGATTAGATCTTACCGATTTGAGGTATTCGTCCTGGTTCCGGAGCTGGCTGATCTAGGGTTTGTCAGAGAAACCCAAATTTTCAAAACTTGGAATCTTTTAGATCTGATTGGATATAAGGATATATCTCTTCAAATGGAGCTTTCCAATGTACTCTTTTTTTTAAAACAGTGAAGGGAAGCTCTCGGAATAGGAAACCCTATTTTTCCAATTTCTCCTGTAGAAATTCCTGTTGCTGTTTCTATGATATCTCTGAAGTTACTACTCTTTTGTGTCTAAAACTTCACACTCAAGTGTCCTCACATTTCCCTGATCCAAAACCATAGGTTTCATCAAAATTTGTTTCATAAATTCAGACTTATGAGTGTTTTCCCAAGGTGACCTGTTACAGGACTGTTCAAAACAGCTAAGTTGTATAGACTTCCACATGTCATTGGTTCATCTTCAGAGTCAAAATATTGGACCACAAAAGTTAAAGTCCGTTCCCTTTCTAGAACATCTTCATAAATTTCATTTGGACCTTTGTTGCCCAAGATATCGAAATTCTCCCCAGGTGTCCTGTTTATGGATGAATTCTGGAAGAGGCTGGAACCCTAACTTCGAGGGATCATATCTCCCAGAATATATAGAATATGAGGCTGAATTTTGGACACCATGTAAATTACGATTTCATATTTAGCCTCTATGATTTTCAGCTCCTTATCCTTATAAAATCTTGGGATATATCGAATGTACCAAAACTTAGCAGTTTTAGTATTTAGGGTTTTTCTAGCTCGGGGTCAAACTAGGGTTTGACTTTCCTAGAGTTTCACCCAACCAAAAATCTTGATCCAGGTCTCTAAAATTTTATTTTGATGAGGAGAACAATCTTATGCTGGGCTCACTCAAAAATTCCTCTTCTATAGAAAGCCCTAATTTTCCATGCCAAAACTGAAAATGCTCGAAATCGAATTCTGCTTCGACAGAAAGATGTGCCCTTCAATGGAGAGTCAGCCTAGCATACTTTTTCTGATGGATTGTGGATGGAGACCCAAAAATTAAGAATCCCTAGATTCTGTAGCTGCACAATGTCTCCTCCGACCAATAGGAGGGTAACACAACGGTGGGGACTATTGCCCCGACTTACAATGACTCACCTAGGGTCGATTTCACTAGGATAGTCTAATAACCCTAGGGCCCCACAACTGTGGGGACTTTAACCCTTAACCAATAGGAGGGTTACCCACAATGACTTGACATGAATTTCTCATTATAGAAACTTCCCAGAATGAACATCAGGGTACAATACATAAGATATACGGATGAATACATTCTGAAGTTACAAATACATCAACAAATTTTATATTATAGAAACTTTTCGATAGGAACATAGGGGTATGACATGAATCAAGTACATTACAAATACATCCCGGAATAAACATCAGGTTACAATACATAAAATAAGGATGAATGCATTCTGAAGTTACAATTACATCAACACTCCCTCTTAACTAGGAAGGTATTCTCTCGACACAATTTATCAGTAAAAGTCTTCTTCTCTATATCATCTGGATCATCATTGAGTCTTCATCATCTCCACCTTCAATTTATCTCCATCTTTAAGTCATATTCATCATCGGATCTGGATCATCACTCGATCTGGATCATCATCACTAGATCTGGATCATCACTCGATCTGGATCATCATCACTGGATCTCGATCATCACTGGATCTCGATCATCTTCATTGGATCAGGATCATCACTCGATCTGGATCATCTCTGGTTCTGGAACATCTCTACTGGATCATCATCATGGGTGCTATCTCTTTATTATTCTTGTCACAGGAATTTCTACAGATCCATCCCTTTTTCATGCTGGATGTAGGCCTAGCCACCATGTAGGTCTTCTTCAGCGCTTATATCTGACACTTAAGTCAAAATGGCCCACCCAGCACTTACATATGATCATGTAGGAAATAATCCTATAATCATATCATAAAGGAAACGCCCAACACTCACATCTGACCATGTGGTAACATAGCCCACAACCCTGTCAAAAAGGCCTAGCACTTACATCTGATCAACCAATGATCGAAGAAAGGCCTATCACTTACACTTGGCCATGCATGGAACCAATCCTCCATGCCAAAAGGCTCCTGCACTTACATCTAATCAACCAATGATCAAACAAAGGCACTGCACTTACATCTGATCAACCAATGATCGAAGAAAGGCACATAACTTATATCTGATCAACCAATGATCAAAGAAAGGCTCAGCACTTATATCTGATCAACCAATGATTAAAGAAAGGCTCTGCACTTACATTCGTCACATACAAGGAAAAAATCCAACATGCATGTTCAAAAAGGCGTGCACTCACATCTGATCCTGTAGGAACCAATCCTACAGTCATATCAGAATGGCCCCCAGTCCCAGACTGAGCTACCTGGTAACTGACCAGGTGCCTCCATTCTCCAGGACAATGGCAGTTTCCCTTACATCTATCCTACTCAACAGAATGGCCAACACTCACATCTAACATGGAAGGAACCAATCCTTTCACCATGATAGAATGGATCAGCCCTTATATCTGACCTACTCATCATAATGGCTATGGATCTCGGCACTCATATCTGACATGGAAGGAACCAATCCTCTCACCATGAAAGAATGGCTCAGCCCTTATATCTTACCTACTCGTCAGAATGGCTATGGATCTCAGCACTCATATTTGACATGGAAGGAACCAATCCTCTCACCATGACAGAATGGCTCAACCCTTATATATGACCTGCTTGTCAAAATGGATTCCGGACTTGTCACTTCCTCTTGGAAGGGACCTCAATCTTGAGAACACAAAGATTCTCCCTGAAGTACTCAAACTTCACTCTGGCCAATGGCTTCATCAACACATCATCTATCTGATCGTCCGTCGCAACATACTGGAGCTTCACTGCTCCCATATGCACCATATCCCTGATATAGTGATACTTGATCTTGATAGGCTTCGACTTGTCATGGTTTTACAGAGAGAAATTCCTATGGCTTGGGGTACCACAACAGACAGCTTGACTCCATAAATCAATCCTTTCCAATATGCAATAGAAATTAAATGTCTAACACTAAAGGATTAGACCTCGTACCTTATTTCGGACGGTTGAAGTAGATCCCCATTGAGCTTTCCAATCTTCATCTTGAATTGATATATTACTTCCTCAACAACAAGTAAACAATACAAGCATTCTATATATCATGGTGTTAGATCTATTCTAGCATATATAATCAATAATGTACAAGCATTTGACATAATCCAATGGATAAAATATTCATTCAAACACACATTATTGGATAGGAAAAGATATTTCCATTAATATAAATCAGAGATTACAAGATACAACCTCCGACGGCACATCTGCGAACCGGAGAAACTAAATCCCCCACTTGGTCCTCCACCACTTCAATCCTCCATTTCTCGATAGAAAGCTCACAAGAAAAAGGCAAGCTTGGGAAGAACACAAAAGTGCTCCAAGGGACAAAGGGATGCAGACTCAAGCATAAGTTTCGGCAACAATGGACTATAGTTTCTTTGCTCTCAATTCTCTCTTATGCCTTCAATGTACCAAGGGGTTCCTTATATAGCTTTTCAAAGTGGTAATGAAAGGTCAAATCCGAGTGATATCAAGGCATAGGGAAGGCTAGGAGTCGAATGAGTTGGATCCATGTCAAGGAAAACTCCAAAAGGATTTGGATTATGCACACATCCCGATGTATGCAGTTTTAGTGGTCAAACCCGTGTATGTACGCGCTTATAGGTTTAAAAGTCACGTGTATCATTTTTCATATGTTTTTAGGGATGATCAAGGAAACATGAAAGGACAAAAAATGGTCCATGGGGTCTAAGGAGTCTGCAGGGGGACAGGGGAAGGCCATACAAAGTGTGATTCACCTGGAGTGGTGAAATCAGCTATAACATATGCCCCCTAATGTGTGAGGTCAAAGGGGTCATACAATGGATGAAATACATTATAAGTCCATCCCAGAAGTGGAGTGATGAGGGATCCCAAATGGAAGACCAGCTACCCAATCAGCATAGTATAATAATACAACTCTGCATATAACTGCAAATACATATAGCAGTCCCGGATACATAAGAGTACAATGGCCATGAATAGGCATAATACATGATATCACATATGTGGTCATCGCCACGTACAATATACATAGATCAGAATCTCCATGATGAAGATATACATAGGACCATGATCTCCAAAATGGCTGAAGATATATAACAGATCAAGAGGAGTATGAGGCTCTTGTGAAATGTCATGGCAGTACTATACAACGGACTCCCACACCCTAAAGGAGAAAACGTCAGCATGGGCACCAAATGAAAATAGGGCACTAACTAGGATACCCATGTAAGGTAAATCTCTACCACTCATATCATACCACTTCTAAAGCAGCAAAAAGGTTCTGTGACATAATAGAGTGGGTTCGTACCTAAGGTCATGTAAAATGCAAATGATGGTGAAACCTAACCTATATGCCATTTTAGACATAATACCTAATATCGGCATGAACAGGTCAATCCAACGGCTGAAACAGCACTGAAAAAGGTCTTCTACATCACAAATTATGTCAAAAACGATCCAAAATGGTTAGAAAATGTCGAAACTATAGGAAAGGGGGTAAAAATTTTCAAATATTTGAAAATTTTCTATAAATAGTAAAAAATATAAATCATTTGAAACTTTTACCCATTTGAGCTCTGATTTTCAACAGTGAATTCCAAGAGATCCAGCCGGCGGAATTCACTACCGTTTCTTCCAGGTATTTACTGATGCTCTCCTCTTGCATTTTGATACAATTTTTATGAATTTTCATGGTCAAATAAGGTTTTTAGGCCAACCCAAAATGAGCGCTGCGGCCCACACAGAAATCGAGGTTTTTTTTGCATATAGGGCTGGATATACGCGGAAAATGGCCTCGAACCCGCTTACATACACGGTTGTTTTGAAAACAGTCGCGTATGAGGCCGCGCATATGGTTTTTTCAATAAAATAATGGGCAACTTTGCAATTTCTTGTGCAAGATGGTCCTAGAGTGGAGAGAGTGTGAGCATGGTGAAGTAGAGGAACCAGTAAGGGCCGATCTAATGGCTCAACAGGCTTTATGTGCATGCAGACTCTACAATTTTTTATGTCTTGGTGGTTTGAGGGCCAAACCAAGACTGTTACATATGCCGATAGCTTATTGGGATCCAGACTCGGAGTCCTTCCATATATATGGGATGTCCCTCACCATAGAGGTGGAGGACATATACTTTATCACAGGGCTTTCTAGACGAGGGGAGGTGGTGAACCTTCGTTCTCGTGGTGGGAGAGGAGGTGGCCTGACTATCGACAAGTACATTTTAGTGTACTATTATCCATACACCGAGAAGGTGGATGGGAGCCAAGTCCCTACCAATGCTATATAGGTGCTGGGCCTAAAAGCCATATTATTGACACTGGGTAGGATAGCCGGCTTAGCATCACTCCACAAGGCCTCGCGGCCTTTGATGTTCTATGCAGTGGAGTGCATGAGACCCACGATCTACGACTGGAGTACTACACTACTGAGCAACATGAAACACCAGCTCAGTGAGTGTAAGGCAGGCAGGGTGCAGAACTTTAGGTTTAGCAGTATTCTAAGCACATTTTTCTTCGAGCGTGTTCCAGGATTGAGCCCTAGAGTGGACGTTCCTCTTCACAGGGTTCGAGATCTGGCCCAACGACGTTGGGTAGATGCTATGCGCAGACTGGGGGGTGGTAGGGTGGCCAACCCATATCCAACTGACTTCTTTCCATGGTGGTGATGACAAATAGTTGCCATCGATGACTACCCCTATGCAAGGATAGATTTCCAGGGGGACCCGGACATGCCGCTACCACCAGGATCAGAATATGGCAATATAGGTAACGAATCTCGACCCTCTCTTTTTAAATTTTTTGAGTTATTTAATTTTTTTGTGTTTTCTTGATTATATGGAATCAAAAATACATGTTTTTGGGTGATGATACATAGTGACATCTACCATTTGTGTGCAGATGTGGGACCACGGTAGCCAGAGGGCTTCCCTCGTCATAGACGGAGGGGAAGAGGAGATGACATCACGGGTGTGGATGCGAAGCGAACACTCTAGAGCATTCATACGAACTTCGTGAGATTGACACATAGAGTTACCATGGCGCAAGTCGAGGACTTGCCTGAGGCCATGCAGCGGCAGGTGGTGGGTGTACCACGCGCATGGGTGCATTTATTTCGACGGCTAGCTAGAGCCGTAGTGACCTTCCATAATCACAACCCTCCTCCTCGTCCACAGGATTAGACACCTGGGAGTGTATTCATTTTGTACGACCGTGTATTATATGATGGTGGCTTTAAAAGCCCCAATTTTGTATCATGACATTATGTATTACCACATTTTTTATGTATATATAAAAAGTTTTATGGTGATCGATTTATTTATTTACATGTGTAAAAATTGTTTTTGTTATTAATTTATTATGAATGAAACAAATGCCAATATAACATGTAGTTAGCATATGAGTCAGCAACTTGATTATTATTTCTTGGAATGTGTATATATGTTATATTGTCAAATTTCCGTTCTAACAATCTCACACGCAAGAACCTTCTCAATAATGTCGGATCTCTAACATGGTACAAACCATTGAGTTGTGACACTACTAACTCTGAATCAAGACGTACCTCAAGAGATAGAACGCCATGTAAAATGGCATCCCGTAGAAGCTCAATAACGGCGTTGTATTCAGCAACATTGTTGGAAGATGGCCGTAGACGTACACCTCCTGAAGACAGTACCTAACCCATAGGATTATAAATCACCCAAGCAACAAAGGATGAGTGTTGAGTGTGACAACTTGCACCATCCGCGAATCCTATGTAGGTGGAAGATTCCATTGACATCTGCCAAAAGAAACGGAAACTAATCACAAACCCGATCATGATAAGAAAAAGACCTCACTATGCAAAGTTGTACAATAATATACAATAAACAGCCTTGGCTAAACATCATGCATAGTATTTTTTTATATAGAGCCCATTTCTAGGCTCCGCCAAGGTTGTTCCTTCGTAATACACTAACTCATATGCACCCTTCTCTAACACACGCTTGACCACGTAAGGACCACGCCACATAGGATTAAATTTCCCTGCCCCCCAGGGTTCTTTCGGTTGATCCTACAAAAGGACCAAGTCTCGTTCACTAAACACCCTTGGACGGATAGACTTATCGTACTGGACCTTAACGCGATGTTTATTGACTTCTAGAGCCACCAAGGCATCCCGACGCTGCTCATCAAGTTTCTCAAGGTGAACCAAACGCTCCTCCAATGGGGAAGTGTCTGGTAAGATCTCCACAGCTAGCTTCAACGAAGGAATCTCACATTCAACTGGCAATATCGACTCCACTCCATGTACTAGTTGATATGGAGAGAAACCAGTGGCAGTCTTAACAACGGTTTGATACGCCCACAAAGCAGGATATAACATAATGTGCCAATTATTCTTGCTTTGTGCGATGGTTCGTTGGAGAATGGATTTGAGTGATTTATTCACTGCCTCTACCTATCCATTCACTTGGGGGTAGTAAGAATATGAATTCTCTTGCTTATACCCTAACTTGGATGCCAACTCTTCCATCATACGGTTCTGAAAGTGTAAGCCATGGTCAGTGACAAGCTCTTTCGGAATCCTGAACCGAGCAATAATTTGGTTGAACACAAAGTGAGCGGATGTCTCACCGTCGGATTTTACTGTAGGCATAGCCTCAGCCCATTTCGTGAAGTAATAAACAGCCACTATAATATGATGGTGCCCCCCAGCCAAAGCTGGGTTACAATCCATAAAATCGATCCCCCAATTAGTGAAGGGACCGACGGTGATAATGGGATGTAATGGGGCAGGTTTCGAGTGCATATTATGTGCAAACACCTAGCAAGGGTGGCACATCTTGACCGCATCAAAATAATCCTTAAAGATCAATGGCCAGAAATAACCCGCTCTTAAAATATTTTGAGCTGTAGAAATCCCAGATAAATGACCACCACACGCCCCTCCGTGGAAATCATTCAGCACTACCTCAGCCTCCTCATGAGTTAAACAATGTCGTAAAATGGAATCTACTCCACGGCGGTACAAAGTATTGTCCACTATGAGGTAGTTCTTAGAGACATGACATAATCGTCGTCGTTCATCTCGCGAGAGGTGAGTAGGGGTCTTCAGTGTTTGTAAATATATTATGATATCCCCATACCATGGGTCTAACATTGAGATTAATAAGATGTGTTCATCAACAAACGTATCTTCACAAACCAACTCCTCTCCCTCACTCGAGAAATCCGATATAAACTCTGCAAAGATTAAATACTTCTTCGATAATGCCAAAACAAAATCGAGATCAAATTCTTGCAGAATGAAAATCCATTTATTATACTTTCCCCCAATCATCCTTCGGGTGAGGACGAATTGAAACGGATTGACATGGGCCACAACCAAGGTCTGGCGAACGAGAATATAATGTCTCAACCACTGAACCGCATGTACGGTAGCTAAAGCAAGCTTCTTGACATGACAATAACGAATCTCTGTGTCAATAAGGTTTCGGCTCAAATAATATATGACATGCTCTTGGAGCTCCTCATCCTCTTGAACCAAAACAATACCGATCATCTCTAAATACACGGCCACATATAATAGAAAATCACGGTTATAATCCGGAGGACTAATCACCGGGGTTGATGCTAGGGCTCGCTTGAGTGCATCGAAGGACTCCTGGGCTCGCTCATCCCAATAAAAGGGGGTGTCCTTCTTCAAGAGACGCATGAAGCCTCTAGTCAAATTGGCAATGTTGACAACAAATCTTTGTAAGAATTTTTCCATGCCTTGCAAACACTGAAGATGACAAACATTCTTCGGGGGAGACAACTGAAGTATTGCCTCAACCTTCAAAGGGTCGACTCTTATACCCTCTTTAGACACGATAAATCCTAACAAACGCCCTGATTTCACACAAAAGATGCACTTGTGAGGGTTTAATCTAACCGAATAGCGCCGACATCTTTCGAATACCAATCTCAAGTGATATGGATGACACATTCTTATGCGAGAATGAGCAGCGAGGTCATCCAAAAATACCTCAATAATTGACTTGAGATCGTGGAAAATCAAGGTCATTGCCCGCTGAAATGTACCTCCAGCATTTTTAAGGCTGAAAGGAATTTTCCAATATGCAAACATTCCCCAAAGACAAATAAATGCAGTCTTATGTTTGTCCTCGGGTTTAATTTGTATCTAATTATACCCGGAAAAGCCTTCCATAAAGGAAAACACCTCGCTACCCGCACACTCATCCAAAATATGATCTATAAATGGTGTGGGGAAGCTGTCCTTAGGATAGCCACGATTCAAATTGAGGAAATCAGTTCATATACGGATCACTCCCTGCTTCTTATCCACCGGAACGGGGTTTGAAACCCACTCCGTAAAGGGAACGGGATAGATGAAACCGGCTTTCAACGGCTTCTCTATCTCTACCTTAATGGTGGGTTCTTTCCTAGGATTCACTACACATAAACGTTGTCAAACAGGCTTAGCATTGGGGCAAGTCTTGATCTCATGCTCGATAATATGAGGGTCAATACCTGGCATCTCATCATAAGACCAAGCAAAAATATCACGAAATTCCTTAAATAGCTCGATAAATTCCAGAATCTCAGCATGGGAACATTTTTCCCCAATATAGACATTCTCTATCGTGCCAGGATTGTGAGAGATGTTGATAGGAATCATTGAAGATATGTTTTCCATGTTTCCATCAGCCATCAGACCAGGAGAGCTTAATGGAACCATAGGACTACCAACTCTCTGACTAAGAATCGCCCTAAACTCTTCACGCTCTAAGCGGTCAAGCTCTGGAAGAAAGTATGATCTATGATGGAGTTCCTCCCATGGTGGCTCAACTCCTGACATAGCCTCAATAATCGCTTCATCCAAAGGGAAAACCATATCAAGGAAGTCGTGAGCGTGAGAAGACTGTACTACCCATGCCGGCAGCACATAAGGGTCCTCCTCCTCTTTCCGTGAAGAGGAAGGACTAGGCTCTGCAGTAGACTCCAGATTAGCTTGATAAGTGAACATAGCTGCAGGAAACAGCATGTCCATCACGACGGGCTCACTCGAAGTACTCGGTGCAAGAAGAATCCAAGGATCTTCCATATGACTCGTGCGAAAAGACACCAATCTCGTAGATGTTGAAGCCTCATCGAAACTAGATCCTATCATGAGGATCGGTGCAAGACAACTAAAGCTTCCCATGAAGGATGGATACATGCCTACACCCACACTCCCAGTTTCCAACTGAGAGTGCTCAACGATCGAGATCGAAGTTCCTGAAGATGCGGTAACAGACGGATTCTTAAATGTCATTTGATCAGTCGTTACAATCTTCCCGTTATGTGGAAAGCATACAACATGGAACAAGGAAGAAGCAACGGCTTGCATGTTGTACATCCAGTTCCTACCCAGCAAGAGATTGTAGTCAAGGGGTGCATCAACCACCTCGACCTCTATCGCCATGGTCTTCCCCCCCAAACGGACTTTAAGGGAAGGAAGGATGTCGTGCGGCCTAAAAGATCTCCCATCGAATGCAGTTAACATAGTTGCTGATTTAGACAGCTCAAGAGAACCAAGACCCTTCCAATAGGTCAAAGACATCACAGAAGCAGTAGCGCCCTCGTCAATCAAAGTGCGCTTGACGGTCATATTAATACATTCTACGTGAACCAAAAGAGACACATAGTAGGGCAAGTGAGGCTGAAGTCCTGCGGTTTCAAATTTGATCACAGAGGAAGAATCATCATCGTTCACACCAAGGGAAGAAAGCAATGCCTTCCTTTGCAAAGGACAACTCTGAAGCACTTCCAATGCAGACATCGCACAAGGAGTATGGCCCAAATCCTTGGCAACTAAATAATTCTAGGCAGCTCAGGCATTTGGATTATGCCCTGAACGCTTAAGGACTCCCTTAGGAATGCGAGGTGCAGCCTCAGGTTTATCCATAGGTTTCTCAATGCGCAAAGGGGACCCTGGTAGATCAGGCTCTTTGCCTGGGCTGGGTTGTGACGAACTATAATCTTTCGTTGTCAAAACTTTCGCAGTACGGACCATGTTAATGCACCCACGACCACCAGTCTCCGGCGGATCATGACCATCATCAGACTGGTCATGGGACTTCGAGTTCATATTTTGATTATGCGGTAAAGGGTTAGTTAGCACAGCTGGGCCTTGTTCCAAGAATCTTGAAGCTTCCTCAATACGAGGGCACAAGTAAGTGAGGTGATCATCCTTACATAACTTGCAAGGGAACTTAACCTCACGTTTAGCTTTCTTGTCCCCCCCTAGAATTTTGACCATTCTTGTCATTATTGTTAGCATTCTCATTCCTATTCCCACCCTTTCGATTATTTTTACCCTTTTTCTATTCCTTCCGGGCTACTGGTTACCCTTCTGGTCCAACGATTGCATAGAGAGTACACTCGTCGTTTGGGCGGGTTGAGATGAAGCCGTAGCTTGTCCCAAAGCAGATTGGTTGATTGACAATTGACTAACTTTTTTTGCAACCGAATCTACAGGTTTCGCACTTGCACAACCCACAATGCCATCGGCATGTGGTCCAAGTTTGAATTTGGGATCGAAACTGGAATGAGGAGCATTGGGAATTATCTCATACAACAAACCGGACTGAGCATAAATCAAGTCCAATTCCTGTGCCCTAAAAATCGCTTGTTCCTCATTCTGCACTCCGAATGTGGAAACATCCTTTGCTATATATGTCAATAACGACTTGAGGAACCACTCGAGGAGGAACTCCGGCGGTATAAAGGCTTTAATTAACCTCTTCTATCTATGCCACTCTTGAATATGATCAGAAATATGTGTGGCTTTATCTTGCCAAAATGTCAAAAAGATTTCAGTACCAACGTCATAACACACTGGTAGCTAGAAGTGATTAAGAAAATTCATCGCAAGGTCGTCGAAAAAAGCGAAAGAACCCCTAGGTAACTCTATATACCATTTCACAGTAGGCCCTGTGAGGGTGCGTTTAAATAGTCTCAAAAGAACTGAGTCCTGATGTAATGAATTCAAAGAGCACCATAGGTGAAACGTAGTAACGTGTTCGCTCGGATCCTCTCCTTGTTTTCCCTCGAACTTAGGTATTTCCAAAGGAAGTTTGGTAGGGACAGCCGACCAAGCCGAGTCATGAGCCACAGGATCATTCATCAATCTCGATAAGTCAAGAAGATTAAGCGTCACGAGGAAAGGGATCCTAGGATGGTGAGGTCGATGGACCACTCCCTGATTCATATAGGGTTGATTACCACCATGGCCTTGGCCATAGTGTCCTCCTCCCATATGACCCATATAGGGTGGCATGGAAGTGCCATAGTACAGTGGACCTTGACTAGTAGGAGCTACAAAGCCGTAATTAGGAGAGTAAGAAGTTTGTTGATACCCGCCTCCATAAGGTGAAGAATCTTGTCCATACTGCGTCCCATAATAGGGTCCATAGGTCATCACATGCAATGCCCCGTGAGACACTCCGTAGGTAGGAAGATACGCTCTGGAAGTAGGGATATACATATCGGAAGTAGGGATATATGCCCTGGAAGTAGTAACATGACCTCTAGAAGTATGAACATAGCCTCCCGAAGCAACAGGCGGTATGTAAACCTGAGACACAATCGGTCTAGTAATGGCAGTACGGACCTGACTCGTAGCCATGTGCCGACTCGAAGGACCACGTGAATAAGGTGGAGGATGTACATTTGAAGAACTAGGGACCGAGGATGAAGGAATATGAGTAATAATATACGTGCTACCACCTATCGTCACTCATCTCAGGTCTGGTATCCTAATCAGATCGCTAACTCTAGACCTAGGAGGGATATATGATGTAACTTCCACCAATAGGATGGAAGGTGCAATGTGACTAGTGCTCCCAAACCTCTCCGCATGGTAAGGAATGAGAGTGTCCCCAGGCATAGTGTTAGGCTCGAAGTCATTTTCGACATGAAATTCCAAATCATGTGTAGGGAAACCAGACATAGAATAACTATCATAGCTAGTGTTGGCAAGTTCAAACTGAGTCTCGGCGTCCTCCGGCATTCCATACCGGTAATGTGTCAATGGGGAATCAACCCTAGAGTGAGTAGGTCTATCGTGCATGATTCCTATCTCAGAAATCACAAGACCTAACTCAACTAAGTCGGGTGAAGGATTATAAGTAGGAGTAAACTCCCCATCATCTACACGAATGGGAGGAGGTGGTTCAGGAATATCCTCTAAACGATCTCCCATGGTGTGTGAATCAATGTGTGACATATTCCACCTGGACTGTCTAGGTCTCTCTCCCAAAGGAGGAGGAGAAGTAGAAGGCATAAGTCCTGCTAAACAACGAGAACGGTGAGGAACCGCACTCGAATCCACAATGACTCAAAAAATAGAAAAGACTCTCTATTTACGTAAACCCTAGGCCAACTATCGTGCACAGAGCAATCACTAATAAAATCTAAAGCCAAAAGCAAGAAAAAAAGGGCTGGATAAGTGAGCTCCCAAATGGAGTAGGTATGTCTCACCTAGGATAGGCTTGAGACTCCCATACACAATAAGAGGAGGTATGTAACCAATTATTGTGGCCCTCAGCTTCAACGCGTAAAGCGACTATGCTGTCCGACCCCAACCTGGCCGGGACACCCGCAGAATAACCCCTGCAAAGTACCCCCTCAATATCCTAGGTAAGGCCACTAAGGTCACCTCAATATAATCAATGCTCAGGCGGACAGTCACAGGTGTGATTGACCGTATGGGCAGGGTAGCAAAGCCCGAAACTCTCGAAAGATCCCCCTGATACGAATACAATCCTAGAAATATCTCTGGTGCTACTTAGTTATGAATAGGGGTCATCCTAATCAATAACCGCTCACATTGCCTCGTGCTTAACTCCCTTTTGAGAGGAGGATCCTGAGAAACACTGGTTATACCAAGGATTTCACACACTCACATGGACAGACACATACATGTTGTTCTTTAGTGATCTTGGAGAATTGACTTACAATGAACTATTCCAAGATTTTAAAACCTAAGCTTGTTGGTGCACCCTATAAAAGAAAAGAGTGTAGTTCATTTTAATTTAGCGTTGATTTTAGTTGGCTTTATTACTCAAAAACGGGATATGACCGTGAAACTAATGGTGTTATGACGCAACATGAAGTAAAATGCACACCTAACAATCAATGCAAATGCATTGTGTCCATGAAAACAGGGTATGCTACTACGTGAAATGCACAATTATTCTTCAAATGATGAATGCAAATTTTCCTACATGAAGTCCTAACTAGTACTCCAAAGCAAATATAGTGCAAGTACAAAGCAAAGTGCAAAATGCAATGCATGATGATAAGCAAATGTTTTTGGATTTTTTGAAATAAAATGAGGTGCAAAAAGCAAAAGAATGATTCTACGACCCCTAGACTCTGCAAGCACACCCAAACAGCACTCAAGCAAAGCACTAAGTTAAAATAACTCTAATGCACTAATCTCAAACAAAAAATCGAAAATGCCATGACAAGAACCTTCTTTAAAAAAAAATTAGCCTAGAAAAAAATGTTTCTGGTCAAAAACAGAGGTCTAAACAGACTCAGGGAGTGCCAAAGGAGACTCAGCAAATATCAAAATTCACCCAGCAACCAATTATATTCCACAAAAAGGAAAAAGCAAGGGAATACACGACTATTCACAGTAAAACCGTGTGTATACGCGGAAATCGCAAAGGAATCCACGTGTATACGCGACTGTGAGTTAAAAACTCGCGTACAGTAAGAAAGGTGCATAAAATCAAGCCAAACAAATAGGCTGAGATAGACTTCACACCAATCAGACTCTACCAAGTATACATGCCCCCAGAACCGACACAGAAACAAGAGAGAAAGAGCAATTCAAATTCATTGAATGCCGATAAAACAACCCTGAAAGGACAACTACTAGGAACTCCCGAGCGGAGTCGTCAATTCTATTACGGAGAGAAATTCCTATGGCTTGGGGTACCACAACAGATAGCTTGACTCCAAAAATCAATCCTTTCCAATATGCAATAGAAATTAAATGTCTAATACTAAAGGATTAGACCTCATACCTTATTCTGGATGGTTGAAGTAGATCCCCGTTGAGCTTTCCAATCTTCAGCTTGAATTGATATATTACTTCCTTAACAACAAGTAAACAATACAAGTATTCTATATATCATGTTGTTATATCTATTCTAGAATATATAATCAATAATGTACAAGTATTTGACATAATCCAATGGATAAAATATTCATTCAAACACACATTATTGGAGAGGAAATGATATTTCCATTAATATAAATCAGAGATTACAAGATACAACCTCTGATGGCACATCTGCGAACTGGAGAAACTGAATCCCCCACTTGGGCCTCCACCACTTCAATCCTCCATCTCTCGATAGCAACCTCACAAGCAAAAGGCAAGCTTGGGAAGAACACAAAAGTGCTCCAAGGGACAAAGGGATGCAGACTCAAGCATAAGTTCCGACAACAATGGACTATAGATTCTTTTCTCTCAATTCTCTCTTATGCCTTCAATGTACCAAGGGGTTCCTTATATAGCTTTTCAAAGGGGTAATGAAAGGTTGAATTCGAGCAATCTCAAGGAATAGGGAAGGCCAGGAGTCGAATGAGTCGGATCCATGTCAAGGAAAACTCCAAAAGGATTTGGATTATGCACACATCCCGATGTACGCGGTTTTAGTGGTCAAACCCGCGTATGTACATGCTTATAGGTTTAAAAGTCGTGTGTATCATTTTTTATATGTTTTGAGGGATGATCAAGAAAACATCAAAGGACAAAAAATGGTACATGGGGTCTAAGGAGTCTGCAGCGGGACAGGGTCTAAGGAGTCTGCAGTGGGACAGGGGAAGGCCATACAAAGTGTGATTCACCTAGAGTGGTGAAATCGGCTATAATACATGGAACACTGGATTCTCTGACAACTTCACACAACTCTGGTTGTCACAATGTATACAAGTAGCATCCAACTAGAGATCAAATAAATTAGACAATAGCTTCCTCATCCATTAGAGGAAATTTCAATTCAAAATGGGCCTCCTAAAAAAAATTAATAAAATAATAGTTAAATTAATAAAATAATATTTATTAATTTTGGAGGAATAAAAGAAAAAAACTACTTTTTTGTTTGTATTTTTTACATATCTCCCCGTTTTTTTCCTCAAATTTCGATTAAGAGAGCTTGTTCGATGCAGAATTAAATTCCGCATCCAACGAGTGCCCACTCGACATATTTTTGACGGACCCCGCTACCCAAAAAACAAGAAACACCTGAAAAAATGTGATGATGATGTCATCATCAGGTTTTTTTAGGTATTTCTTGTTTTTGGGGTAGTGGTGTTTGTCAAAAGTTTTCCAAGTGGGTACTTGTTGGATGCGGAATTTAATTCTGCATCCAATGAGCTCTCCCGATCGAAATTTGAGTAAAAACATGGGAAGATATGTCAAAAATACAAACAACAAAAGTAGTTTTTTTAATGATACCTATCCCCGAATTTATATTAAAAAAGTGTTTGAGACCTATACGGTATTTCAAATTTAAATCAATTTCATTGGCTAACAAATGATGACATGGAATTTGAATAAAAGTTAAAAGGCCCATTTTGAGTTTAAATTTCCTCTAATGCATACTGCCTCAGAACTAGCTGAACAAGCTATGACATACTCTGCTTCAGTTGTACTCAATGCCACACAGGATTGCTTCCTGCTAAACCAAGAGATCGCACTTGATCCCATATTGAAACAACATCCTGAAGTGCTCTTCCTATCGATGGCACTACCTGCCCAATATGAATCTACATAACCCTCTAGGTTAGTCTTTTGATTTTCCTCATACTTGAGCCCATAATCAACTGTACCCTTTAGGTACCTCACAGCATGCTTTGCAACCATCAAGTGAAAATTTCTCAATGTGTTCAAAGCAAAGCAAATATCTGGTCTCGTATTCATCAGGTACATCAAGGAACCAATCATCTGACGATACATCGTAGCATCAACTGTCTCTACTGAAGCAACACTCAATAGCTTCAAGTTTGATGCCATAGGTGTGCTAGTGGCCTTACAGTCCATCATCTTGAACCTCTTCAGGATCTCTACTGCATAGTACTTCCCTTGTCCACACCTCCATGCCTAGAACGTAGTTCATCGACACATAACAGGAGCATCACTGGTCTTCTGCCTTCAACCTTGAAGCAAGGGTTGGAATCCACTTTACTCTCAGTAAAGCCTATAATCATCAGTAATCTGTCCATCCTATCACACCATGTTGAACCTTAGGATATTCTATAGTCATCATACTCCCTCTGTCTTCTGTACTCTATGCACTAAAACATTCTGTACTAGAGTGACACTGGATACCAAGATCCTCTATCTTGAACTTTTTCAAAATTTCTTCTCGTACCCGTCTGTGAGCTTGTCATTCTCTATCAACCTTGTATCATAGGTTCAAATATTCATCAAGCTCATCATGTATGTGTTATCCCATGGGTGTCTTCTGAACTCATACAAGGCCTTCTTTCATTTGCACACATGATTCTGCTTGTCATGTGTCTCAACTCCCACTGGCTGCAAATGTCTCTTCGAATCTTTCCTTGTATCCTACGATGTTTCCATCTACTGCATGATGGAACTACGAAATTCCCTTCTTGTATCGATACTGCATCCTAGACATCATTCTTCTTGAACTGGTCTTCCCTTTCTTCTTGGAAGGTTCTTCATCAATGATGTCATTGCATTCGTCATATTATTTTTTATCTTGAACTATTGTTACTTGTTCTTCGGAACAAGTCTCACTATTCTTTTCTTGTAGGCGATTATGTATGCAATCTTTCCTACAAGTCAAATTCATTTTCATGGTTAGAGACATTTCATAAGGAATATTCATAATGGAAAATTCTTAAGCATAAATATATGATCATGCAACTACTTTAGCCAATACAACATTCATCCATATATCACGGAAACTTTTCTAGATGCCTTCCATCTCTACCAGGACAACATTGAGATTATGCATTGATCCAATACGTCAGCAAAGAGGTTTCATTCTAGATAAGTAGTAATGGAGAGTTGTATAGCACCATGAGATACTTACCCATCACATGCATATTAGTATTATATTGTAATTAATTCAAACATTCTATCATGCATAATACATTAATTGAATATAAACAAATGAATAACAAAACAATATCATGAAATGACAATTGAATACTTATTTTTATTTGTTTCGTGGGTAGACTCCTTCTTGATACTTCAGCTTCATCGTCTTCTTCATTCATAATAGCATTGTTTCTTATCCAAATGCTAAGGTGGATAAGAGGTTCTTCAAGAGTCGAGTTCTTCATATTCCTCATCACTTGAGGGATATTCTTTGAAAGGTGAGAGCTTGATCTTCAGTTGCTCCCATCTTCTTTTCTCTTATTATTAGTTGAGCTTCTTCTTGTGTGTGCTCTTCCCAGAGTCTACTGAAAGTAATCACTTCCTTCTGGCACACATTCCTTGAATGAATGAATCCCATGAACTTGGGAGGCCATTCAAGGTGGCTATCACCACTTCTACATTCTTCACTTCTTCTTCTACCGCTTCAATTTGTTCTCTGATTTGAGAGACCTCTGCATTCTGGATCTTCACATTCTTCAACTATTTTCTCAAAGTCATATTTCGATGTATGTTCTTCCCTTCAAATATCTTGCTCAAGGAATCAAAAATCTTCGGTGTCTTTAGGGGAGACACTTGTGGTACAAATTGATCTGTGACTGAACCAGCAATGATCTTCTTGGCCTTGACCAAGTTCTTCTTGTGTAAGGCTTTGAGCCTCATCTCCCTCTAGAAATGGAACCTCTCTACTCATGTAGGTGTCCAATTCATTTTCTTCATAGAGATCAAATACTTCCATTCTTGGAATCTATCAACTTCACCAAGCTTATCATCAAGTTAATGTGATAGATCACTTTGAAATGAGAACCTCAAATGCAAATAGCAAAAGATTAGATCTTATCGATTTGAGATGTCAGTCCTAGTTCTGGAACTAGCTGATCTAGGGTTTGTCAGAGAAACCCTAATTTTCAAAACTTAGAATATTTCAGGTCTTATTGGATAAAAATATATATCTCTTCAAGGAAATCTGTCCAATGTACTCCTTTTTTGAAAATAGTGGAGGGAAGCTCCCGGAATAGGAAGCCCCGGTTTTCCAAATTCTTCTGCAGAAATGCCTGTTATTGTTTCTATCGTATCTCTCAAATTATTATTCCTTGGTGTATGAAATTTCGCACTGAAGTATCCTCACATTGACCTGTTCCGACACCATAGGTTTCATCAGAATTGGTTTCACCAATTGAGACTTATGGTCATTTTCCCAAGGTGACCTGTTACAGGACTGTTCCAAACAGCGAAATTGTACGGACTTCCACATTTCACTGGTTCATCTTATAAGTTTGAAACTTGGACCATAGAAATTAAAGTCCGTGCCCTTTTTTAAACATATTCAGAAATATCATTTGGACCTGTGTAGCTGAATATATATAAATTCTCCCCAGGTGTCCTGTTTAGGGATGAATTATGGAAGAGCCTAGAACCCTAACTTGGAGGGATCATATCTTCCAAAATATAGTGAAGATGATGCTGAATTTTTTACACAGTATACAGCAAGAGTTTATATTTGGCTTCTGAAAGTTTCATCTCTTGAGACTTTTCCAATATCGAAATATAGCGAATGTACCAAACCTTAGCAGTTTTAGTATTTTAGGGTTTTTTCAACTCGGGGTCAAACTAGGGTTTGACTTTCCCGGAGTTTCACCCAACCAAAAATATTGATCCAGGTCTCTAAACTTCGATTTTAATGAGGAGAGAAATCCTATGTTGGGCTCACTAAAAATTTCCTCTTTTGGAAGAAATCCTAATTTCCTGCACCAAAACTAAAAATGCTCAGAATCGAATACGGAAAGATTCACCCTTCAATGGAGAGTCATCCTAGAATAATTTTTCTGATGGATTATGGAGAGAGACCCAAAAATTAAGAAGCCCTAGCTTCTACATCTGCATAATGTCTTCTTCTTAGGCTAGCTCTGATACCATGTTATATTTTTATCATTCAAGTTAGCATTATGATCTTAGGATCTTTAACTGAGAGAATAACATGCACAGCAATAAACACAAGAGACAAGAGACACAAAGAATTTTCCTCGAGGAAACCATAAAGGATAAAACCCCGCAACTTCCTCATATATAGAATCATCACCAAAATTAAAAACCGAAAACATAAAGATGATCTCCCGACAGCAATAGTCTCTCTCTTGTCCTAGCAACTTATCCTCTCACTCATGTGCCCCAATGAGTGATTGTGTGTGTGATAAATAGAGATACTCACTCTCTATTTATATTCTTTCATTCACTTGAAACCCACTCCAACATGTTGGCCTCACTTAACAATTACTTACTAGAGTTGACATCTCTAGGAGTGTCTAATAACCCTAGTGCCCCACAACTTGTCGGGACTTTGCCTCCTCCGATCAACAAGGAGTTTTATCCTTAACAAAATGGTGGGGACTATTGCCCCGACTTAAAATGACTCACCTAGAGTCGAAATCTCTAGGATATTCTAATAACCCTAGGGCCTCATAACTATGGGGACTTTAACCCTTGACCAATAGGAGGGTTACCCATAATGACTTGACATGACTTTTATATTATAGAAACTTGTTTATAGGAACATCGAGGTATGACATGACTCAAGTACATTACAAATACATCCCGTAATAAACATCAGGTTACAATACATAAAATAAGGATGAATACATTCCGAAGTTACAATTACATCAACAAAATAAACGATGGGCATGCCATCCAATAAACAAACTAACAACTAAATAAACAATTTACAGTCCAAATAATGACATAGAATCATGGACCCAGGATCAAATCCCTAGATGTCCAAACCCAACATAAAATAGGCACATTATTTGATGCTTAAAATAATTAAAAATAATTAATGAAAATACACAGCCATCCACGAAAAACAACTTTCTAGCCATCTTGTAAAAGGATAGCCAAACTAATAAACGATGGAATAGTAGCATTTCCCAACGTTGAAATATATAAACTATCTAAGCTACAACAAAATAAATAAATCACGACAAAACCACCATTCCTCTAACGAAGGCTGGAATCCTATTAATGTTTCTTAAAAGGAAATAAATTAAACATAAACCATAAATTAAACACAGTCAAAGTATAATGACACCCTTCCACCCACTATCGAAACTTCTTAAGAGTTGTCTGGAATGCATTCACGTCAACCCAAAATGAACAATAAAAAACCCATCATCAAGTCCCGTAAACATTCAATGGGATCTTATAAACTAGTTAAATTAAATAAACAACATAAGATATGAGAACATCAGTATATAAATGAACAACAATAAACATCATCACAATGAGAAAACTAGGTAAAACCATACTACAAGAAAAACAGAACATGAACTTATGCATAATTCCAATTAAGTTTTATAATTCTAAATATAAGCATATATGTCCCTTATATCTTAAGAGTGTTATTGACCCTACAATTTTTTTTTTTATTTACATATTTTAGGGACATTACAAGTGCTATCAGAGCCCAGTTTCAAACACTTAGAGACCTTACGGGAATTGCTTAAACATTCGTTGCATAAATAAATATTTCAAAATTTTAATTGTGATTTTGTAAACTAACAAATCTTATTTGTTACTAAATGTTCGAATTTTAGATTTAAAGAACGATTCAAATCATGGAAACAAAAGAGAACAACAACCGAGAAAGAAACCTAAATTACCCAAGCCAAGAAAAAGAACTCGTGGTGGAGCTGAACTCCAATTGAATGAAAACTATATAGAGTCTAAGCATATCTACAAAGTTTTAAAGATGATAACATCAATGAAAGAAGAGGATGGAAAGCAATAAATGAATATTTACTTCGAAACTTGATAAGAGTAAACCCTCATGGACATCCTACCCACTCAAAAAACAAATATAAGGAAAAATATCATCATAAAAGAAGGACCAACAGTTCAAAGGAAGAGGGATGAGAAGAACACACCCCTGATCTTCGAGAAGAAGAATATCACAGTTCTTCCAATGATGGCTCACCCTCTCCTTGCAAGAAAATATAAAAAATGATGACAACCTCTAACGAGAATCCCAAAAGATTAAATCCCCAACCTATAAAGGAGAAATGAATACTAGGGAGAAGGATGAAAAATGGATCTTGGGTATGAATAAATAAATTCGAGTACATAATTACTCCAACGAGATGAAATACCGGCTAGCCATTTACAACTTAAATGGAAATACAACTAGATGGTGGAGAGACCTGAAACATACTAAAAGATATGAAGTAAAAGATATTAGATGGAGTATTTTCCTCAAAATCTTCTAGGAAAAGTACATGTCTGAAATATGTTTTTGACAGAAAAGTAAAATAATTTCATGAGTTAAAGATGGGCTCCCTGACCATGGATGCCTTTATCAATAGATTTTTGGATCTACTGCATTATGTATCTTACATAAAGGATGAAAAGGTCAATATACAATAGTTTTTGGGATGTATCCATCCAAATTTTCGAGAGAGAATTGAGTTTGACATGCCCAAAACTATGGTTACTACCTTACACAAGGCTATACTTTGTTATGAACATGGACAACTGAGACAGGAAAAGATAAACATAAATCAAGACAGTTCTAGGACCTTCTCAAACAATTGAAAACCTAGTTTTAAGCCACAACCATACAAAAAAAAATACCAATAGTTTTCTGTCTAACATAAATTTCAATAAAATTGGTGCACGGCCAAATGTGCCCACACCAAATGCCAACAAACCAGCAGCAAAAGGAGGAGCCAAGGCTTCCCCGCTGCAAGTTAGCTATTGGAAATGTCAAGGGCCCCATTATGCCAGATATTTCCCAAACAAGACTAATGGAGTCCTACACAACCTACAGGAAGACCCAATAGTAGGAGACATGGCTAGTGCACCTAGGATCTATGTAGAACTCGATGGTAGACAAGCAAACCATCAGGACACTATGATCGAAATAGAAGGTAAGGTTTCAAAACAATTCTATTTCAATTTTAATTTATCCCAGTGCGTGTTGAAGCTATGTTTCTCCAAAAATTGTTGACACATGTAAACTAAATAAAGTGAAACATCAAAAACCAGGGCTAGTACAACTAGTCACTAGTACAAAAAGAAAGGTTGCAGAACTAGTAAGAGACTGCAATATAGATATGAATGATTTTCTAAATAAGGTAGACTTAAACATATTACCCTTAGGATCATACAACATAATTATAAGCATGGAATGGTTGGAACAGAACCATGTCATGCTTGACTATTTAAACATATAAATCTTATGCACAGACATCCAACACAAATATTCAAAGCATACCTAAGAAAGTTTCTGTTAGACAGATATCTACCTTACAAGAGAAGAAATGTATTAGAAAGGGTTGCAAACTTTTTGCAAATAATATTCAGGATGTAGAAGCTGATAGAGAATAAAATTTGAGGACTTTCAGGTTCTTGTAGACTTCAAGGATGTATTTCCCAAGGAAATACCAATACTACCACCCAAGAGGGAATTATATTTTTCCATATAGTTGACACCAGGGTCTGTACCAACTTCAAAATCACATAACACATGAGCGCACCAAAGTTGGTGGAGATCAAGTTACAGTTATAGGAATTGATATTGGAGGGTTATATATGACCTAGTGTGTCTCATTGGGGAGAAACTATACTATTCGTAAAGAAAAAGGACGGTGCGATGTGAATGTGCGTCAATTACCGACAACTCAACAGGATGACCATCAAGAACTGTTACCCACTCCTTAGGATCGGTGACTTGTTCGGTGCTTGTTTGATCAAGTCGGAGGAGAAAATATATTTTCAAAGATCGACTTGCGATCTGGATACCATCAGGTAAGGATCCTTGATGAAGATATACCCAGAACCACCTTTCGGACTTGATATGGCCATTACAAATTTTTAGTAATGGCTTTTGGGCTAACTAATGCACCAACAAATTTCATGTGCATGATGAACAGTATCTTTAGTAAATACCTGGATAAGTTTGTATTAGTAGTTATAGACGACATACTAGTTTACTCGAAGAGTAAATAATAACATGAGGAACATCTCTGAATAGTACTACGAGTTTTACGGGAAAACCAACTTTACACTAAGTTTAGCAAATGTGATTTTTACAAACCATAGATATAATACCTAGGTCACATCATTTTCGAAGAAGGGATAGTCATCGATCCAGAAAAGATAAAGCCATCAAATAATGGCCTACCCCTACTTGTGTCATAGACATTAGACCATTTTTGGGACAAGCGGGTTACTATCGAAAGGTCATTGAGATCTTTTCAAGGATTTCATGTCCCATGACTGTTATATTTTTATCATTCTAAGCTAGCATTATCTTAGGATCTTTAACTAAGAGAATAACATGCACAGTAATAAACACAAGAGACAAGAGACACAAAGAATTTTCCTCAGGGAAACCATAAATGAAAAAACCCCGCAACTTCCCCAAAGGTAGAATGAGTACCAATGGCAGCAGTAAAACCCGAAAATAGAAAATATGATATCCACGTCTTGTTCTCTCTCTCACACTTGAGAGAGCTTCTCCTCTCTCACTCATGTGTCCCAATGAGTGAGTGCATGTGTGATAAATAGAGAGGATCACTCTCTATTTATATTCTTTTTTTCACTTGATGTCTACTTTAACATGTCGGCCCCACTTAACAATTACTTAATAGAGCCAAAATCTCTAGGAGAGTCTAATAACCCTAGTGCCCCACAACTGTGGGGACTTTTCCCTCCGATCAACAAGGAGGGTTAACCTTGACACAACTGTGGGGACTATTTCCCCAACTTACAATGGAGGGTTAACATCGGGGCATGACATGACTCAATTAAATTATAGATACTTCTCGGAATAAACATTAGGGTGCAAAACATGAAATATACAAGTGAATACATTCCAAAGTTACAAATACATCAACACTCCCTCTTAACTAGGAAGGTATTCTCTCGACACAATTTATCAACACAAGTCTTCTTCTCTGTATCATTTGGATCATCATCAAGTCATCTTCATCTTCAAGTCATCTTCATCTTCAAGTCATATTCATCATTAAGTTATCTTCATCAAGTCTGGATCATCACTGGATCATCATCAAATATGGATCATCACTTGATTTGGATCATCAATGTTGAATCATCATCAAGTCTGGATCATGATCACTTGATCTGGATCGTCACTGCAGGATCATCATCAAGTCTAGAACATCACTTGATCTAGATCATCATCAAAGTTGGATCATCACTGAATCATCGTCATCATTACTGCTTCTACTATCTCAATCAAGTGGTGCTATCTCTTCATTCTTCTCATCACAGGAAGTTCTACATAGCCAGCCCTTTTTCATGCTAGTTGTAGGCCTACCCTTCATGTAGGTCTTCAACAACACTTATATCTGAACCTAAGTCAGAATGGCCCAACCAGCTCTTACATCTGACCTCATCTTGTCAGAAAGGCACGCCCAACACTCACATCTGACCTCATCTTGTTAGAAAGGCCCAACACTCACATCTGACCATGTGTAAACACATCACGCTAGAAAGGCTCAGCACTTACATCCGACCTCATCTTATTGGAAAGGATCTGCACTTACATCCGAACTCATCTTGTCAGAAAGGCATAGCACTCACATCATACCATGTGTAAACACATCACGCCAGAATGGCTCGGCACTTACATCCAACCTCATCTTGTCAGAAAGGCTCTACACTTACATTCGACCATGTGTAAACACATCGCATAGAAAGGGCTCCCAGTCCCAGACTGAGGATTCTTGGTAACTGACCAGGTGCCTCCATTCTCCCAGAGAATGGCATCAGCCCTTATATCTGATCAAGTGGGAACACATCCCTCAATCAGATCAGAATGGCCATGCACTCACATCTGATCATGTAAGACTACATCCCATAGTCATATCTAAATGGCCCTTAGTCCCAGACTGAGTATTCCTGGTAACTGACCAGGTGCCTCCATTCCAAGAATGGCATTCAACCCTTATATTTGATCATGTAGGAACCAATCCTACAGTCGCATCAAAATGGCTCAGCACTCACATCTTACATGGAAGGAACCAAATCCTCTCACCATGACAGAATGCCTCAACCATTGCATATGGCCATGGAAGGAACCTAATCCACTCACCAAGTCAGATTGGCTCTAGGTCTCATCATTTCCTCTTAGAGGGAACCTCGATCTGGAGAACACCAAGCTTCTCCCTGAAGTACTCAAACTTCACTTTTGCCATTTCTAGCATAGAATCCCATCAAGGATGATTACGTCCAAGGATAACCTGTGAGCTTTGATAAGACCAATTACATCCGAGGACAACCTATAGGACCATTTACGTCTAAGCAACCTACGAGCTTCTCTGGGAGTTATGCTCAGGAAACCTGTCTCATCAGCTATGCTAGAAATCCCTCTTTCAAGAGATCTCAATCTAGATCACTGCTCCTCTCTGCATCATACAAAAATACAATTCAGATCAACCAAATCAAATAGTAGTTTTCAAAAGAAACATACTACCTCCCAAATAGCAAGTGACAACATCTTTTTCCTCAGTTGTATTCAGCACCATGCAGGACTCCATCCTGCCAAACCAAGAGATCACACTTGATCCCATATTGAAGTAGCACCTCGAAGTGCTCTTCCTATCAATGGCACTGCCTACCCAATACGAATCCACATAACCCTCCAGGTTAATCTTCTGATTCGTATCATACTTGAGCCCATACTCAACTGTACGCTTCAGGTTCCTCACTGCGTGCTTTGCAACCATCAGGTGAACATGTCTCAATGTGTTCATAGAAAAGCAAATATCTGGTTTTGTATTTGTTAGGTACATCAAGGAACAAATCATCTGATGATACATCATGGCATCTACTGATTCTGATGAAGAAACACTCAATAGCTTCAGGTTCAATGCCATAGGTGTGGTCATGCAATCCATCTTCCTGAACCTCTTCAGGATCTCTACTGCATACTTCCCTTGTCCACACTTCCACACCTCAAACATAGTGCATCATCCCCAAGTCCTTCATTTAGAACTCAACAACAAGTCTTCTTCTTGCAAATTTAATGAGTTCCTCTTTTCTGTCAGGAACAAGTCATCGACATATAACAGGAGCATCACTGGTCTTCCGCTTTCAACCTTGAAGCAAAGGTTGGAATCCTATTTACTCTCAGTAAATCCTAGAGTCATCAGTAATCTGTCCATCCTGTTGTACCATGTCGAACCTCAGGATCTTCTGTAGTCACTCACTCTGAAGAGGAGCATCATACTCCCTCTGTCTTTCATACTCTATGCACTGAAACATTCTGTACCAGAGCGACAAGTAGCTTCCTCTACTACTAACATTCTATGTATCCATCTAGGATCACTGGATACCAAGATTCTATATCTTGGTATCAAAATTTCTTCTCGCACCCATATGTGAGCTTGTCATCCTCTATCAACATTGTAGCAAAGGTTCATATCTTCATCAATCTCCTCATGTATGTGTTATCCCATGGGTGTCTTCTGTACAAGGCCTTCTTTCATTTGCACACATGATTCTTCTTGTCATGTGTATTTCTAGTGGCTGCAAATGTCTCTTCATAGTCTATGCCTTCTTTTCGTGAGAAGCCTCATGCTACGAATCTTGCCTTGTATCCCATGATGTTTCCATCTACTGCATGATGGAACTACGAACTTCCCTTCATGTATCAATACTACATCCTAGACATCATTATTCTTGAACTAGTCTTCCCTTTCTTCTTGGTTACTTCTTCATAGCTGGAAGGTTCTGCATCAATGATGTCGCTGCATTCGTCATATTATTATTTATCTATCATCACTTGTTCTTCGGAACAAGTCTCATCCCTCTTTTCTTGTAGGTGATTGTATGCGATCTTTCGTACAAGTCAAATGCACTTATATGGTTAGAAAAATTTCATAAGGCATATTCGTAATGGAAAATTCTTATGCATAAATATATGATCATGCAACTATTTTATCCAATACAACAATCATCCATATCTCATGAAAACTTTCTAGATGCCTTCCATCTCTACTAGGACAACATTGAAATTGTGGACTAATCCAATATGTCAGCAAAGAGGTTTCATTTTAGATAAGTAGCAATGGAGAGTTGTATAGCACCATGAGCTACTTACCCATCACATGCATATTAGTAGTATATTGTCATTAATGCAGCCATTCTATCATGCATAATACATCTACTGAATATAAACAAATGCATAACAAAAACAATATCATGAAATGACAATTGAATACTTATGTTTATTTGTTTCGTGGGTAGACTCCTTCTTGATCCCTCCACTTCATCATATTCTTCATTCATGAATTCATCATTTCTTATCCAAATTATCAAGATGGATAAGAGGTTCTTTAGAAATTGAGTCCTTCATATTCCTCATTGCTTGAGGGATCTTCTTTCAATGGTGAGAGCTTGATCTTCAGTTGCTCCCAACTTCTCTTCTCTTATTATGAGTCGAGATTTTTCTTCTTCCCATAGTCTGTTGAAAGTAATCACTTCCTTCTAGCACACATTCCTCGCATGAATGAATCCCTTGATCCTGGGAGGCCATTCAAGGTGGCTATCACCACTTCTGTATTCTCCACTTCTTCTTCGGCTGCTACAAGTTGTTCTTTGATTTGAGAGACCCTTGTAAAGTATGATTGTATGGTCTCTACATTCTGGATCTTCACATTCTTCAACTGGTTTCTTAAGGTCATATTCTAATTAATGTTCTTTCCTTCAAATATATTGGTCAAGGAATCAAACATATTTGGTGTCTTTAGGGAAGACACTTGTGGTACAAATTGATCCATGATTGAGTCAGGAATGATCTTCTTGGCCTTGACCAAGTTCTTCTTGTGTAAGGCTTTGAGCCTCATCTCCCTCTGGAACTGGAACCTCTCTACTCATGTAGGTATCCAATTCATTCTCTTCAGAGATATCATATGCTTCCATGGTTGGAAGTTGTCAACTTCACCAATCTTATCATCAATTTGATATTATATATCACTTTGAAATGAGAACCTCAAATGAAAATAGAAAAAGATTAGATCTTACTGATTTGAGGTGTCCGTCCTGGTTTCAGAGCTGGCTGATATAGGGTTTGTTATAGAAACCCTAATGTTCAAAACTTGGAATATTTCAGATGTTGTTGGATAGAAACATAGATATCTTCAAGGTGAGCTGTCCAATGTACTCCTTTTCTGAAAACAGTGGAGGGAAGCTCCCAGAACAAGAATCCCTAGTTTTCTAATTTCTTCTGCAGAAATTTCTGATACTATTTCTGTGGTATCTATGAAATCACTACTCTTGTGTGTCTAAAATGTTGCACTGAGGTATCCTCACATGTCCCTATTCCAACACCATAGGTTTCATCAGAATTCGTTTCACCAAATGGGACTTATGATCATTTTCCCAAGGTGACCTGTTACAGGACTGTTCAGAACAATGACGTTGTACGGACTACCATGTGTCATTGTTTCATCTTCTAGGTCTAAAACGTGGACCACAAATAGTATAGTTCATTCCCTTTCTGGAACATATTCATAAATTTCATTTGGACCTTTGTAGCTTGAGATATAGCAATTCTCCCTAGGTGTCCTATTCAGGGATGAATCCTGGAAGAGGCTGGAACCCTAAATTGGAGGGATCATATCGCCTAGACTGTAATGAATATGAGGCTGAATTTTGGATACAGTGTAAATCAAGATTGTATCTTTGGCTTGTGAACGTTTCAGCTCCTGAGCCTTATCCAATCCCAAGATACAACAAATGTACCAAAACTTATGAGTTTTAGTATTTTTGGGTTTTTCCAGCTCGGGGTCAAACTAGGGTTTGACTTTCCCGAAGTTACACCCAACCAAAAATATCAACCCAAGTCTCTAAAATTCAGTTTTAATTAGGAGAGAAATCCTATGCCAGGCTCACTCAAAAATTCTTCTTCTGTAAGAAGCCCTAATTTCCCGCACCAAAAACTGAAAATGCCCGGAATCGAATTCTGCTTCGATAGAAAGATGCGCCCTTCAATGGAGAGTCATCCTAGCATAATTTTTCTGATGGATTGTGGAGAGAGACACAAAAATTAAGAATCCCTAACTTCTGCAGCTGCACAATGTCTTCTTCTCAGGTTAGCTCTGATACCATGTTAGATTTTTATTTTTCTAAGCTCGCATTATCTTAGGATCTTTAATTGAGAGAATAACATGCACAGCAATAAACACAATAGACAAGAGGCACAAAGAATTTTCCTTCGGGAAACCATAAAGGAGAAAACCTTGCAACTTCCTCAAAGATAGAATGAGCACCAATGGCAGCAGTAAAACCCAAAAATAGAAAAGATGATCTCCACAGCTTGTTCTCTATCTCACACTTGAGAGAACTTCTCCTCTCTCACTCATGCACCCCAATGAGTGAGTGTATGTGTGATAAATAGAGAGGCTCACTCTCTATTTATATTCTTTTGTTCACTTGATGTCCACTTTAACATGTCAGCCCCACTTAAAAATTACTTACTAGAGCCAACATCTTTAGGAGAGTCTAATAACCCTAGTTCCCCACAACTGTGGGGACTTTGCCCTCCGATCAACGAGGAGGGTTAACCTTGACACAACTATGGGGAATATTGCCTCGACTTACAATGGAGGGTTAACCTCAATGAATTTACATGACTTGTTGCATTATTGAATCTCCCGATCAGAACATCGGGGCATGACATGACTCAATTACATTATAGATACTTCCCGAAATAAACATCGGGGTACAATACATGAAACATACAAGTGAATACATTCCGAAGTTACAAATACCTCAACAATGACTACCTTCCAAAAGAAGGAAAACAAATTCATGTGGACAACCAAGTGTGAGGAAATATTCCAAAAGCTTAAGCAATTCGTAACTATTGCACCTATACTACGAATTGTGGATCCCAGTGGGGATTCCCTTTTTTGAACAGATGCAAGCAAGGAAGGACTTAGTGGATTCCTCATTCAAAATGATTGCGTAATCTATTACAAGTCATAGACATTAAAATAACATGAACAAAATTATCCCACACACGATCTTGAGCTAGCATCCATTATCCATGACTTGAATATGTTGAGGCACTGCCTCATGGGGAATAAGTTTCTACTAAAGACAGACAACATGAGTCTGAAGTATTTGTTCAACCAACCAGATTTAAATTCCAAGAAGGCCAGATGGTTGGCCTTCCTTAGTGAGTACCACTTCGAATTAAAGCACATAAAGGGAAAGAAAAAAAATATTCAATGCTTTAAGTCGACAAGCTTATATGTTGTATGAGGTAACTTTAAGCCAAACCGATTCGGATTTGCAGGATAGGATTAGAACAACAAGTGGATTTGATTGTTTCTATGTTGAAGTCCTTAAAAATATTCAATAATATAGGTTATTCCAACAGTAGAAAGAATATAAGGTAGACGCGACATGACTATTGTGGTCCAAGGAGAGAATGTATGTTCTGGAGGGAGGAGACATCAGGTCCAACATTCTAATAGAGTTCCATCAAAATCCCTACTCAGGGCACCTGGGATATCAAAAGATGATATCGACAGTAAAGAAACATTTTTTCTGGCCTATGTTAAAGGCTGACGTAGCACTATTCATCACAAAATTCCAAGAGTGTCAACTGGTCAAAGCTGAGCACCAACATCCTTTAGGGTTACTACAACCGTTACCTATTCTAGAATGGAAATGGGAGGTTATCAATATGGATTTCATTAAGGGTTTAACAAAGAGAAAGAATCAGGATGATTCCATCTTTGCAGTAGTCGATAATTTGTCCAAAGCAGCACACTTTATTCCAGTTAAGTAAACTTACAAAGCAGTTCACATTGTTGACATATTACTAAAGGAGATATTTCAATTTCATGGGATACCCAAGGAAATCGTCTCGGATCGAGATACCAATTGTTCCAATAACTTTGGACATCTTTATTCTCCGGCAGATAGTTAAATTTCACTACCTCCTACCACCCACAGATAGACGGGAAAACAGAACGAGTAAATCATATTTTGGATGACATGCTTAGAATGTACATAATGAACAATCCCACAAAGTGGGAGGATTATATGCACCTAGTAGAGTTTTCATATAACAATGGATACCAGAACTATGCCAAAATGAATCCCTTCGAGGTAGTCTATGGCCGAAAGTGTAGGACACCGGTGATTTGGGATAGCCCGGTGGACAAGATCATGTTAGGGCCATATTTACTGAAAGACCAAGAACAATTAGTCACCAAAGTGCAACAGAATCTCAAGGAAGCAAAAGAATGCCAAAAGAGTTATGCAGATAAGAAAAGAAGGGATAAATATTTTGTAATGTCCCCTAAATTTGAAAAAAAAAATTATTAGGATAGTTAGTTACTACCTGAACTGGACATTAACTTTTCTTCTACGGAACGTGTCGAACTTTGTTTGTGAAATCGAAATGTCATAAGTTGTTCTTACCCTTTCTAGATGTTTTCCCAATGTGGTTATTAATGTAATTCTATAAGGTGTTTATATTACTTGATCTTATTTAGATGATTACACTGTTTATTGGTTATTTCTTATCATGCATGTGCGTGTATGTGTGTTCAGTTATAGATTACTTACTCGTTATAAGTTTTGTTTACTTGCTTATGGAAAGTCCTAAATTAACTTGTAATTGTCAAGGGGTGGAGTGGTGGGACTTGTATCCCTTATAGAACCACTTTGAGAGGTAACTGGTTTTACTTGATGTTACAAGGTTTACTTAGTTCATGTTGAACTAATGCAACTCCTCTTCATTTTGTGCAGGTTCATTAGGTGACAAAAAACTTGATATGATAGCTAAACATTGACAAGCTACCTATGCTAAACTAATCCACTTCTTTTGAAGACAGAAGGACCAAAGTCCTATCCTAGCAAATCTTACTGCTACTGTTAGTGTTATTTTTTGTGCATGGATAGGTTTATTTAGACCTATGTCTAACTGGTTAACATTATTATTGTGGTTTTAAGACTTAAATAAACTTCAATCCTATGCTTATTATTTATATGGTTTGAATGATTTTATGCCTGTATGTGAAAGGATTAAGTTATAAGACTTAGCCATGGTGTATTTAAAGTTTACATATCATATGGTATATGTATGTTGAGCCATTCATGGCTTATTCCATATTCCATGAACCTTGTCTTTATCCTAATTCAACGACACAAATGATGGGGGTTTCAATGCACAAGGCATTTCCAATACCAAGTCATGTTTGGGGTTATGAAACTATAGGCATGAGGAGAAATTTCGACGTTGGTGGTGGACAGGGTGGTGGAGTAAATGATCCTCAAGATGGGAAAAACTCAATCCCTAAGTTTGGTCTATCATGGATGAACGATGCAGTCTCATTGTTGTGTTTGTTCTATGTTTGGCTCTCTGGTTTTTGTCAATGTATGGAGGTCCGGTTCGCATCTGCATCTGGGAAGGTATGCTCCCCACCTAGGTTTGCAACGTTTATTACTTCTTTTCTTTCATATGGAGGATTTGTATACTTCTAATGCTCTTTTTTCCTTTGCTTGTAGATGACAGAACTTCCATTGTGCGGAACAAGCTTTGAACTTGTTACCTCTACATATAGATGTTTAATAGACCTTTGATCTCGGTGTTTGTAATGATGAATGAATAAATGTTTTGGTTAACGATTTCAACTATGTAAAGTTTTTTTTATATTTAAAGGCATACAGATATGCGTATGAAGTTATGGGGTTTATGATGTTGAGTTTGGAGCCTTCGGGCCATGACTGTCACGACTCATATCTTTAATGTATTTTGGGTTGGAAGCTTAAATGTATGGATTTGATGGTTAATCCAGACTCTGTGTTTTAGTTTTAATGGTGGGTCTTAATTTATGGAAGTACCATTGCTTGCAATGGTGCCTCAATTTGGAATCGCAACTGTGTAGTTTTGATCTATAAATTATATTGGGTATAAATGTATGCATTCCCAGCTGGGTTTTATTCGTTGATATCGTCACTAGATTGGCAAGGTTACGACCATATGTATTCCACTATCTGTATTTAACGTTTGTTGTGGTGTGTTAATGGGGTTCTATGTATTGGTTTTAAGTGATTTTGTTTTGCTTACAGTTGTGCCATTGCTAGCAATGGCACTCTTGTCGATTTTAGACTGTGTATTTTCTTATGGGAAATGTTTATTAATGGTGATTTAATTTGGGGATGGCCGTGAGCTTTGGTTTAACATTGTGAAATAGATGTCGTAGTTATGATAGCATAGACATTGGTTATTTTTACATGAATTATGTTAATGGATATTACTTCTTGTTTGTGAGAATCGATAATGAAATGTAGCATGTATATTTTGTTTATATTCTATGGAATGTTGACAGGGCAACGATTTTGACTATAGTTAATCCTTCTTTCATTTTAATGTTGTATGAGTAGATTATGTGGAACATTTGCAAGTTATTACAACGTTGATTTACTTTTCAAAGTGAGCCTTACAGGATTTGATGCATGTCATGGTTTGGATGTAACCTTTGTTTTTAAGCCATGATCCCACATGATTCGATCCTGAGATGTGTGGATTTAAAGTGATGTGTGTATGGATATTTTGTTTTGTAATGAATGCTGACAGGATTCGATCCTGTAACCTCTTAATGGATACGATTTTGATAATGTGTTTTGTATTAGGTTATTCTTGATTCCTTATGTTAATGGTATTTAGTATGGTTATGATTTATGATAAAATCTTTCCTACATATCTTATAGGTCTCGTTAGCTAGGCATTCGATGTGAAAGTTATAAAATGGAAATGGTTTGTTTGTAGTTTGTTTATGATAAATAATACAAGCCTACTGGCAATATGAAATCTTCCAGCAAAGATAGGATATAGGTTTCATTTTTAAATAGTTCTAGGTTGATAAAGTATCCTCAATTAGGGTTAAAAAGATGTAGGTACAAAATATAACTTTACTTATAAAAATCTAAACTTTGTTTACAGAATTACCTCTGTCAGAGAAGACTGAACTTAACCGGAAAATGAATGAAATGAAATGCAGAAAATAACATAAACCAAACCCTCCTACAAATAAAACTAAAGGTGCTAAGTCCATCATTTTAAATACAAATAAGATATATTTTCCTAACTAGAATAGCATGGTTGAATGGATAAAATAACCTAACTTCCGTTAAAATAAATACATCTACTAGGAAATAATGAATTTAACCTGTAAGTGAAGAAAGAAGTAATGCAGAAAATATAACCTAGCTTATACTAAATATCGATTCAGAATTCAATATCCTCTTTTAATAAGAAACCCTATGTAGTTTTCAAGGGAAAAATCAAGAACCTCATATCTGCAAGATGAAGTTGTTTCAATGGCTGAAAATATCTCGCACACTCAAATATCTAGAATTAACAAATTCATAGACAGATATGACCTCAGTTCAGATAATTGAATAACTTGGGAACTACCACGTTCCTCCCAACCATGACCCGGAACCATTCTTGGTTTCAATATGGATCCCCGTGAGCTGGTTCCAACATGCAAGTAGCTTGTATCTCCTAAAGTAAGGCTTCCCTATCTCGAATATTAGGTCATGTATCAGTTTTCCTTTTTCCTCTCTTGAAAAATATTCTCCAAGAACTCTCTTGAAAGTAATCAAACAGAATTATGGAATCATCCAAAGATAGATAAATAGGTGGATGGATGGATATATCCCCAAGCCTCTCTTTGGATTGGGTCTTTACAAACAGACTTTTCAAGAAAAGGGGCAGTTCAATCAAGAATCATTTGATTTCTTGAAATAATCCTTTCCATTTAATTTAGGAAATTTTAATATTTACTTAGGAACTTTTGACTAGTTCCTACTTTGACTCTTGTAGGTCTTTGAATATTTAATTATCATATAATATTAACATGTGGAACCTTTCTTTATTACTTATAGCTACAAGTATTATTACTATGTTTACTCTTTATACATATCATGTATAAATTATATATTTATATATATACAATTTGTTAACATTTTATCCTTAGGTATGGTATAGCATGATCCCTAAACATATGACACTTTTATTTTAGCTTAGTCACTTTCTTTAATAAGGCCTTCAGGTAGGGGTTAGGTCAACTAGGTTAGGCAACACTAAACCTCCTTGCATGTTGGATTCCCTCATATAACATGGTATTCCTTTAGTACTTGATGAGATACTAAAATTCAAAATTTCATTTAATCACTTACAAATAAGTAAGATGAGATAAATGTTTTATCAGAGACATTTTCACTCAACATATTAATTCTTTTTAGTAACTCCTAGCGCTTATCCAGAGCCCATACTCAACACTAAAAAATAGGGAGTTACAAACTTAGTTCAATTTCATATCTCCTCGCTCAACACTAATGCTAGGATGTATTTGTAGGATATACCTAGGGATACAATGGCCAAGGATCCGATGTTCCAGATATTATGCTCAACATCAACTTGGATGGCTCCATGGATTATGCCCAACTCTTCCAATTTTATCTTTTCATGTGCTTCAGAGATTCATTGTCAACACAAATGTTTAATAACTCATGTGCTCCAGAGATTCTCACTTAACAAAAATATAAATACTCATGTGCTTCAGAGCTTCTCGCTCAACACAAACATCAATTAATACCCATGTGCTCCAAATATCCTAGCTCAACACAAATAATCTCATCAAGTATGTGCTTCAAGGTCCATTCCCAACACATTAAATCATATATATATAACATATGCAATTGTCTTATGCCCAATATATCAAACAAATCATCATGTTCATGTGTAGTAGGGTCTTATGCCCAATATACCAAATAAAATATCAAAGTAACATCATAAGCAATGGGGCTTATTCTCATAAGTGTTAGGTCAAAATTCAGGATATTACAACCCTCCCTGCTTAGAACAACACCATCCATGGTGTTCTAAGGACTCATAATGAAATCATGAAACAAGGCGGGGTAATCCTTTCTCATGGTGGCTTCATTCTCCCAAGTAGCCTCATCGGCCTCGAAGTGCTTCCATTGCACTTTGAACTAGAGTATGGTGTGCTTCCTGATTGCACCTCTCTCTTGTCCAATATATAAATGGGTTCAAGTGAAAACTCCCCTTTAGGTTCCACCTGTAATAAAGACCAATCAATCACATGTTTAGTATCATAATCATATTTCTTTAATAAAGATGAATAGAAAACATTATGGACTCTTATGTGAGAGGGTAAAGCTAGTTCATATGCCACTGGTCCTCTCTTTCCCAGTATCTCAAAGGGTCCACAAAATCTAGGTTCTAACTTACCACACCTCCCTAAGCTCAACGAGCTTCGTTTTGCTTTTACTTTCAAGTAAACATGGTCACCTATCTGATAATCTTTATCTTTTCTTTTCTTATCTGCGTAACTTTTCTAGCGTTCTTGTGCTTATTTAAGGTTTAGCTAGACCTTAGTAACCAATTGTTCCAAGTCCTTTAGTAATTCAGGCCCTAACATGATCCGATCCACTAGGCTATCCCAAGTAACTGGTGTTCTACACTTCCATCCATAGACTACCTCAAAGGGACTCATCTTGGCAGAAGTCTGGTATCCGTTATTATATGCAAACTCCACAATATGCAGGTAATATTCCTCAGTTGGGTTGTTCATGACATACATCCTAACCATGTCCTCTACAATCTGGTTTACCTGTTCTTTCTTCTAGTCTATCTGCAGGTGGTAAGCAATACCAAATTTCAACTACGTCTCTAATCTGGAGAATAAAAATCTCCAAAAGTTCTCGATAAACTTAGTATCTCAATCCAAGATGATTTCCTTGGGTATCCCATGCAATCTAAATATCTCCTTTAAGAAGATGTCGGTAATGTGTACTACCTTGCAGGTATACTTCACTGGAATGAAGTGTGTTTCTTTTGACAATTTGTCAACTACTATAAAGGTAGAATCATTTTTCTTCTTACTCTTAGGTATACCCGTGATAAAATCCATACTAATGATATTCTACTTTCATTCAGGAATGGGTAATGGTTACAGTAACCCCAAGGGATGTTGGTGCTCATCTTTGACCAGTTGACATTCTTGACATTTTGCGATAAACAATGCTATGGAGGCCTTTAAATTAGGTCAGAAATAAGTGTTTCTTTACTACGGATATCATCTTTTGATATCCCGGATTACCTAAGTAGGGTGTTCGATGAAAATCCGTGAGAATGTTGGACCTGATGTCCCCTCCTTTCAGAATGTACAATCTCTCTTTGGACCATATTAGTCCCATTTCGTCTACCTTGTACTCTTTTTGTTGCTGAAAAAACATGTCGTCTTGGACCTTCTTGAGGATTTCAACATAGAAAGGGTCAAATCTATTGGTCGTTCTAATCCTCTCGTGTAAATCTGAATCGATTTCACTTAAAGTCACCTCATATATCATATGAGCTCGTCGACTCAAAGTTTCAACAATTTTGTTCTCCTTGCCCTTTATATGCTTTAGCTCGAAATGGTACTCGCTGAGGAAATCCAATTAGAGGAAATTTCAACTCAAAATGGGTCTCCTAAAAAAAATTGATATAATAATAGTTAAAATAATAAAATAATATTTATTAATTTTGAAGGAAGAAAAGAAAAAGTACCTTTTTGTTCGTATTTCCAACATATCTCCCCGTGTATTTACTCAAATTTTGATTGGCAGAGCTCGTTGGATGCGGAATTTAATTCCTCATCCAACGAACTCTCCCGACCGAAATTTGAGTAAAAACATGGGGAGATGAGTCAAAAATACAAAAAAAATAGTTTTTTTATGATACCTATCCCCAAATTTATATTAAAAAATGTTTAACACCTATACGACATCTCAAATTTAAAGCAATTTCTTTGGCTAACACATGATGACATGGAATTTGAATTAGAGTTAAAAGGCCTATTTTGAGTTGAAATTTCCTCTAATGAACCATCTGGCTTTCTTGGCATTTAGATCCGGTTGTTCAAATAAATACTTCAGACTCATATTGTTTTTTTTCAGAGGGAATTCATTTCCCATGAGGTAGTGCCTCCACATATTCAAGGCGTGGATGATGGTTGTTAGCTCAAGATCATGGGTGGGGTAGTTATGTTCATGTTCTTTTAACTTCCGCAATTCATAATAGATCGCGTAATCATTCTGCAAGAGGAATCCTCCAAGCCATGCCTTGCTTGCATCCGTGAAAACAAGAAAATCCCCATTGGGATCTGCAATTCATAGTATTGGTGCAGTTGTCAAAAGTTGTTTAATCTTTTGGAAAATTTCCTCGCACTTGGTCATCCATAAGAACTTGTTTTCCTTTTTTTTCAAAGTAGTCATGGGACAGTCTATCCTTAAGAAGTTATTAATGAACTTCCGATAATAACCAGCTAATCCTAAAAAGGATCTAATTTTGGTGACACTAGTAGGGGTAGGCCAATCCTTTATGGCTTTAATATTTTTTGGGTCCACATCTATCCCCTTCTCGGAGATGATGTGACCCAAGTATTGTATCTGTGGCTTGTAAAAATCACATTTACTAAACTTGGCATAGAGTTGGTGTTCGCATAACACCTGCAGCACTATGTGAAAGTGTTCCTCGTGTTCCTCTTTACTCTTAGAGTAAAATAGGATGTCATATATAAATACCAAAACAAATTTATCCAGGTATATACTGAATATATTGTTCATCATACACATGAAGTTTGCGGGTGCATTGGAAACACTACAAGATCGTAATGCTCGTACCTCGTACGAAAGGCGGTTTTGTGAATATCCTCATCATAAATCGTACCTGATGGTACCTGGATCGTAGGTCGATATTTGAAAAGATATTGTCTCCTCCTACTTAATAAAACAAGTCATAGATCCTAGGGAGTGGGTATCGGTTCTTGATGGTAATCTTCTTAAGTTGATGGTAACGATGCACATCTGCATCATACCATCCTTCTTCTTTACAAAAAGTATCGGTGCTCCCCAAGGGGACACACTCGGTCAGATATATCCCTTCTCAATCAACTTCTACAGCTGTAGTTTGAGTTCTGTTAGGATTATAATCCTCCCTTGTCCAATTTGGTCATTTATGTCTAAATCAGGATTCCTTTCAATCTATTTTTAGTCACTAGCACCATTGGGTCCACTTTCCCTAATTGGGGCACATGTACCAGTTACTAAAGTGTGGGTACCACTAATTGAGGCCAAATTACACTAATTTCACTTGCATGCATCAGTTTAGTAGCCTCCTAGATCAATCCCTACAAATTAGGATCCACTGGGAGTGTCAATACCAACCTCCATTAGTTGAGTTCAGTTGGTGACTAGTCAAGCTCGGTTAAGAGTCAATTACATTTAGTTATATCATGTTGCACTTATTTCTACTCATTTAGCACTAGGTTTGCATGGCTACATGCAGGTGAGGCGCATTTACTCACCTACCTCAGTGAGTTAGACTAGTTAACACTGAAATAGACACTTGAGTTGTGATTTTGAACTTCGATGAACTCTGATAATGATTTAGACAAGGTCAGTTAACCATTCAATCAAGTACCATGTTACACTCATTTAGCGCTAGGTTTGCATGGCTACATGCAGGTGAGGCACATTTACTCACCTACCTCAGTTAGTTAGTCTAGTTAACACTAAATTAGACACTTTAGTTGTGATTTTGAATCGAGCATGACATGGTGTTGTTCCAACCAGTCCATGCTGATAAGTATATCATACGATCCTAAGGGTAGGATGTTCAGGTTTATTCTAGTAGGAAAACCATGAGTTTACCTCATAGTATTTAACTATTTTAGAAACCTTTCGTTTCGTACCTGTGGTTAATTTCACTAGCGAAGGTTTCTCATGTTTAACTTTTTCTAGTTTACATACATCAACAGTTTTAGGTGATACATAGCTCCAGCAAGAACCAGGGTCAATCAATATTGAAATAGAAGTGTTGGAAACCGTACCTTCTATCTCAACCATGGTATCCTGATGGTATGCCTGTCGACCATCCAAGGCTGCATAAATCCGTGGTGTTCCAGCTATGTCTTTTAGTGTTGGTTCTTCTTGTAAGTTGTGCAAGACTCTATTGGTCTTGTTCTTACAGTCTCAGGCATATTGGGGCCCTTGGAATTTCCAGCATTTGTTTTGCAGCGGAGCAACATTGGCTCCCCCATTTGTTGTTGGTTTGTTAGCATTTGGAGTTGGTACATATGGATTTGTACCGGTTCTGTTAAATTTCTTATTGGTCGGAAAGCTGTTGTTCTATTTTCGGTAAGGTGGTGGGTTGAAACGCAGTTTGTTGTTGTCCGAGAAGTTCCTAGGCCTGTCTCTAATTCTGTTGATGTTCTCTTGCCTCAACTATCCATGCTCATATCAAATCCTATCTTTTTGTAGCGTGGTGTCCAATGTTTTAGGCATCTCAAATTCAATCTTCTCCCAAAAGTTGGGAGGAAGACATCCTAAAAACTGTTGTATTTTCACTTTCTCATCCTTTATGTAAGGAACATAATGTAACATATCCAAAAATATATTAATTAAAGCATCCATAGTCATGGAACCCATCTTTAATTCATGAAATTATTTCACCTTTCTGTCAAAGAACCTTTCCGACATGTATTTCACCTGAAAAATTTTCTCAAATTACTCTATCTAATTTTTCTTACCTCATCTTTCTTGGTATGCTTTAGGTCTCTCCACCATCTAGCTTCTTTTCCATTTAAATTATAGATGGCTATACAGACCTTCATCTCGCTAGAGCAGTTATGTACTTGGAAATATTTTCTCATACCTAGAAGCCATTCTTCATCTTTCTCCCCTATGTTCATCTCTCCTTCATAGGTTGGGGCTTTTATCTTCTTCAACTCTCCCTGGAGATTGTCATTATTTCTCTGTTTCTTTTTGCAAGGAGAAAGATATATGTCACTAGAAGGATTGTGACAATCTCATTCTGGAGGTTCAGGGGTATGTTCTTATTTTCCTTCTTCTCTCGGGCTGTTGGCCCATTTATGATAGAATTATTTCTTGAACCTATTGGTTGAATGAGTGGGTTTTCCCTGTGGGCTTCCTCCTTTCATGTTTCGCAACAAGGCTTCATTAATTGCTTGTTGTTCCTTTCTTTCATTCAGATTATCATCTTTGAAAATCTGTAAGTCTGCTTGAAGACTTTGTATGGATTTTAATATATCAGAATTTAATTCAACCACCAGTTCTGCTTCCTATGTGGGGGTATTCAACTTTCCTTGCTAGTTGTTGTCCTCTTCTGTGTTCATGAAGTGAACTGTTCTTTTAATATTGCAATTGCAAATTTTTAATAACAGAAAAAATTTCTGTTAGTTAACAAAATTTAAAACATACTTTATTTTTTGCAATGAATGTTTGGCATGCCCTTTAGCTCTCTTAGTGTTGAAACTGGGCTCTCATACCACTTGTAATGTCCCCAAAATTTGGAAAAACAAAATATTAGGCTATTTAGTTACTACTTGAACTGGGCATTAACATATCTTCTGCGAAATGTGTCGAACTTTGTTTGCGAAACCAAAATGCCGTAAGTTGTTCTTACCCTTTCTATATGTTTTCCCGATGTGGTTATTAATGTAATTCTATAATGCGTTTATGTTACTTGATCTGATTTATATGATTACACTTTTCATTGGTTATTACTTATCATGCATGTGTGTGTATGCGTGTTCGGTTATAGCTTACTTATTGGTTATAATTTTTGTTTAGTTTCTTATGGAAATTCCTGACTTAACTTGTAATTGTCAAGGGGTGGAGCGGCGGCACTTGTATCCCTTATAGGACCACTTCAAGAGGTAACTGGTTTTACTTGACATTACAGGGTTTACTTAGTTCATGTTGAACTAATGCAACTCCTCTTCATTTTGTGCAGGTTCATTAGGTGATGAAAAACTTGATATGACAGCTAAACATTCACAAGCTACATATGCTAAAATACTCCATTGGTTTTGAAGATAAAAGGACCAAATTCCTATCCTAGCAAATCTTACTGCTACTGTTAGCATTATTGTTTGTGCATGGCTAGGTTTATTGAAATCTACGTCTAACTAGTTCGCATTATTATTGTGGTTTTAAGACTTAAATAGACTTCAACCCTATGCTTAGTATTTATATGGTTTGAATGTTTGTATGCCTGTAAGTGAAAGTCTTAAGTTATAACACTTATCCATGGTGTATTTAAAGTTTCCATATCATATGGTATATGTTTGTTGAGTCATTCATCACATAGTCCACATGATATGATCCTTGGCTTTATCCTAAGTCAACGATGCAAATGATGGGGGTTTCTATGCACAAGGCATTTCCAATACCAAGTCGAGGTTGGGGTTATGAAACTATAGGCATGCGGAGAAATTTCAATGTTGGTGGTGTACAAGGTGGTAGATTAAATGCTCCTTAGGATGGGGAACACTCAAGCCCTAAGCTTGGTCTGTCATGGATGAACGATTCATTCTCACTGTTATGTTTGTGCTTTGTTCGACTCTCTAGTTTTTGTAAATGCATGGAGGTCTAGTTTGCATCTGCGCATGGGAAGGTATGCTCTCCACCTGAATTTGAAGTGTTTATTACTTCATTTATTTTATATGGAGGATTGGTATACTTATAATGCTATATATTCCTTTACTTGCATGTTACAGAGCTTCCATTGCGTAGGTCATGGTGTAGACCAGATTGACAAGGAATACCCTTCAGTGCGGGTAAGACCTGTAGAAACACGATTTGAACTTGTTACCTCTGAGTATAGATGTTTAACAGAGCCTTGAGCTTAGTGTTTGTAATGATGAATGAATAAATGTTTTGGTTAAGGCTTTCGACTATGTAAAGTTTTTTTTTATATTTAAAGGAATCCAAAGATGCGTATGAAGTTATGGGGTTTATGATGTTTAGTTTGGCGCCTTCAGGCCATGACTATCATGACTCAGCTTTGTAATGTATTTTGGGTTGGCATCTTAAACGTATGTCTTTGATGGTTAATGAAGACTCTGCATTTTAGTTTTAATGGTGGGTCTTAATTTATTGCAGTACCATTGCTTACAATGGTGCCTTATTTTGGAATCACGACTATGTAGTTTTTATTTATAAATTATAGTTGGTATAAATGTATGCATTCCCAGCTAGGTTTTATTCGTTGATGTCGTCACTAGCTTGGAAAGGTTGTGACCCTATGTATTTCACTGTCTGTATTTAACATTTTTTGTGGTGTGTTAATAGGGTTATGTGTATTGGTTTGAAATGACTTTGTTTCACTTACAGCAGTGCCATTGCTGGCAATGGCACTCTTGTCAATTCACGACTGTGTATTTTCTTATGGGCAATGTTTATTAATGGTGATTTAATTTGGGGATGGCTGTGAGATTTGGTTTAACATTGTGAAATGGATGTCCTAACTATGATAGCGTAGATAGTGGTTATTTTTACATAGATTCTGTTAATGGATTTTACTTCTCGATCATGAGCCTCGATAATGAAACGTAGCATGTTTATTTTGCTTATATTTTATGGAATGTTGACAAGGAAACAGTTTTGACTATGGTTAATTCTTCTTGCATTTTAATGTTGTTAGCGTAGTGTTGGTAGGAAACAACTCTTCTCAGTTTTATTGCTATATTGCATAATAAATTGATTAGATCTTTTCTTTAATTTTTTTTTTTTTAAATATTAAAGAGTGCCTTTAGAATCTTTGAGTCTGAAGGTACTCTCAATGAAGGAAAAGATAATGGTCAAGATGGTAGTTTAGGAAACACTTTGAATTAAGCTAGTTCTTTCATTTTTGTAGCTGTTAAATTCATTCTCATTATTTCATGATCATACATTATCAATACAAATGGATTGTTGCTTTACATTATTTGGTTAGAGTGAATTGGATTAAATGATTCATAACCCTTGTGTTTCATAAAATGTCTTTTTGACTTTGCATTTAAATATTTGGTTTCAAGTATTTGACATAGTTTTATTATCCAACATAAATGTTGAAACATATATGTTAAGGTTGAATATTTTTGCTATATCATATGATAACCTTTATATGTTGGTTGAACATTTGTATCATTACAAACTTCTACAACTTATGCCTTATATGATTTGTAAATAAATAATATTATAATTATATATAATTATAGTAAGTAAACCTTGTCTTTATTTCTATTTCAAACTTTGATCAAAATCTTTTATATTATGCTTTCAATAATAAATCGAAACTAATTTTGATCTAAGGATTAGCTCTAAATATCATCTTTTAATTGATTGATCTTCATTAAACTTGGCATGATGTTTTATAATTAACATTTGTATTATATACTCGTTGTGTTAGTTTTAATAATTATCAAATCAATTTTCCAAGTGAACATTATTGATGAACCTAGATTGGAAAAGTATGGTTGATATTATTGTTGATACCTTTGTTGGTGCGCCATAATTTTTAATAACTAAAAGGTTTCCCATTGCTTAGGATGATGTTGCATCTAGCCTTCATGTTTTAATTTAAATCATGACGAAATTTAGAGCTGGAGATGAATGGGTTTGACACGATTTTGTACATTTTAACACCTATCGATTTCCATGCTATGAATTGATAAACCTGTACTTTATTTCATATCAATATAATTCCAAAATGACAGTCCATTTAATGATGTGTTATGATTTATTTTCAAAATTATGATTTCACATATCAGATCATTATGTTTTGGAATTGATTTTATTTTAGCAGAGTTATGATAGTCATGTAATTATTCAGGGTTTCGATTTTGAAGCGTGTAAGGGTTTTCAACATGATTGACGAACTGTGTATACCCATTCCTTCTGTATTCACAACACCCTTTATCCCTTCGTCCAAAGAAGAACCTGTAGTTGAGCTAATGGCACCTCTAAGTCGTTTCGAAGTTTTAGGACCGGAAATGTTGGAAATGGATCCTATAGCTACGGCCTTATTTGAAAAGATTGGTTGGAAACCATTCTTTTGGAGTTTCAATGGCCATAATGAAGAAGTCACTCGGCAATTCGCACTATCCTTTGATGGGAATACTGCTCAAATTGGTGAATTACAGTTAGTTGTGGATGAAGAGTTTATTTCCAAAGCCACTAAGCTTCCTCGGCATGGAGAACATTGGTTTAAAGGGGCAAAAATAGATAAGAAGAATTTTAAACAATTTCTTCTTCCATTATCTAAAGATGATGCACATCTTAAACTCTGTTTTCTAGTCAAATATTTGAAGACTCAGTGATGTCTCCCTTTTTAGGTTATTTCCAGGTATATTTCTTGCGATGGTCATTACTCAAATGTTCATTTATATCATCTCAGGATTTTAATGGCTTTAACTGGTTTGAGATTGAACTTACCCTATTTTCTGCTTCATAGTCTACATAGAATGGCTGTAACATTCCAACGAGCTACCATGAATCAAAGTCATAGTTTATTTCATTATGGCCTAATTAAAATTTTGGTTCAATATCAATTAGCTATGATGAGCAAAACATGGGATGAGTTTTCAAGTGATAATAGTTTTGGGTTAACCTGCTTCTGTCCTACTTGCTTACCCAAGACTCGCATTAAATGAAGGAGGCCTTTGGGAAAAGAAGTAAATGAAGAGTCTATTCCTCTAGTTGATCATGAAGGGCTTGATAAACTCTGTATGATAGCTGAAATTAAAGAGTTGAATACTTCAAACCCTCTCGAGCAACCCAAGGAAAAAAATGAAGTGAAAGACAAAGGTAAAAGCTTGGTCAAACCTCACTCTGTTAACTTATCCTTTGATTCCCATCTTGAGACAATGTCAAGGGAGGGTAAGAATGAATTAAGGGGAGTAAAACTCAAAGATGACAATAAAATTCTTGAACCAGTTATGGGAAAATCTGAAACAAGAAGTCAAAGATTTACTAGAAGTATGGTAAGTCTTTCAATTCCAAAGACTATGGAACAGAATAGTGAAACAATCTTTGTTAAGGATGATAGTGAACAAGAGAATGAATCTCCTCCTCATGAAACCTCATTCAAAGAGTTTGAACATGAACAGAGCAGTAATCACGATAATTTTGTGGATAATTCACCCTTATCGGCACAACCAGAACATGAAGTTCAGTTTAAGCCCATATTGAATGATGAGTGTTCTTTAGAAGAGACTTTAAAGGTGGCACAATAGTCAATCAAACTTTCCTAACAACATAAGGATAAGCGGTTAAAAGAAGAAGAAGAAGCTCGTGTTATTTTGAAAAATAGAATTACAACAACAGAAGAATGAATTACTTATGTGGGTGGATAGATGGCAACATATGAAGGCAAAGAAGGACAAATATAAATCAAAGAAGAAGTTGTTGGCTGAGTCAAATGAAAAATTCCTAAAGAATGAAAAACGCTATGAAGAAAAAATCCTAAGACTCAGAGCTAAGCTATCGGAGGCAAGGAAAGCCATGAAGCCACAAATCGCAACTTAACAATTTATCCGGTTTGTTTTTATGATTTTGGTTGTGATAGGTGTACCTATGACATAAATACATAGAATCTAATGGAGATGATTCTGCTAACTGGTATGCGTTTTATATTTTGGATGGTTACTCTCCATTTGCTGCATTGGAAGATCATTTTTCCAGGTGCCTCTTTTGGTGTAAATCGAGTCTTGCCGACAGTTGAAAGAATCTGGGGATGTTTATGATTTATCTTAACAACTGTTAAGAGACTGTTTTTACTATTTTCGTAAATAGATCCTAGAATAACTCAAAAAACAGTTAATCTTTTGAGGTATATAAGTCCCAAAGAATTTCTGAGTAAGGGTGTATGGAGTATTGGAGAAAAGACTTATTGAAAGTAGAATACAATTTCTAGTTTTGATTACTCTGTTGGAGTTTTATCTTCGTGGATGATTGTGACTAGATTTCTCAATTTGGTATCATTGCTTGTTACTATTTTTGAAAACTTAATATATATATTTCGATATATTATTTTCTCATTTTACATTTTATGCAATTGTACAGTGATATAATTGTGTTTATTATCTGAAAATATACTCTCTTTGCACAATATTGATGTTTGATTGAAAGTATTACTGAGTCTAGTTAGTTAATATTTTTATTGATAATTGAGATTTAGTAATAATACATTTCATATTTATTTTTGATTTCATTTGTATTTTCTACAATGTTTTCATGAATGAATATAATCATGCTATTCAAATAGTTAGTATTGAACATTAGTTATTGATTAATAGGACATCACAGAATAAATAAAAAATAGTTTTCTAATTTTTATTTTCCGTTGTTGTGCATATTCAACAAACTGATTTTTTATAATAATTCAAGTATTTTCATTTGAATTATTATCATTTACTTCTTTGTTAATTTAAGTTATTAATTGATAATTAATATAGTTTTCAAAGTTGCTCTCAGCTGAGATAGGGTAGTCACTTAGTTTTAATTCATAATTTTAGTTTTTTCTAGATAGTTATTAAATTGGATTTAATTAGATTAGTTGGTTTTAAGTTAAAGTTAGTTCTTCAGTTAAAAGATGAAAAACAAAACACAAAACAATAGACTTTCATTAAGAAAGCAATTTTAGGATGATTTAAACTTAAGAACTGACATTAGGGTTAGATCAACTTTAGATTAACATAAGATACATTTTGCTAAGTTTTTTATATTCTCCTTAAGAGGATAAATTCAGCTGGTAGTAGGAGACCATAACCTATGAGATTTAGTCATTCCAAACACACCGAGGGTTTTTTTAAGCTCTTTGTGTGGATTATTTCTTCTTAGTTGGCCCAAGTCAGAAAATCAAGCCAACACATAGATTATGTGGAACATTTGTAAGTTATTACAGCATTGATAAATGTTGCAAATCGAACCCTACATGGTTTGATGCCTATCATGGTTTGGATGTAACCTCTGTTTTTAAGCCATGAGCCCATAGTATTCGATCCTGGGCTGTGTGGGTTTAAAGTGATTCGTGAGTGGATATTTTGTTTTGGCATGAATGTTGACATCATTCGATCCTGTAACCTCTTAATGGATACGATTTTTATCATTAGAGAAAATTTCAACTCAAAATGGGCCTCTTAAGGAATATTAATAAAATAATAGTTAAAATAGTAAAATAATATTTATTAATTTTGGAGGAAGAAAAGAAAAAACTACTTTTTTCGACATATATCCCTGTGTTTTTACTCAAATTTTGATCGAGAGAGCTCGTTGGATGCAGAATTAAATTCCACATCCAATGAGTACCCACTTGGCATACTTTTGACGGGCCCCGCTACCCCAAAAACAAGAAATACTTGAAAAAACATGATGATGACTTCATCATCATTTTTTTTTTGTATTTCTTATTTTTGGGGTAGCGGGGCTAGTCAAAAGTATGTCGAGTGGGTACTCATTAGATTCAAAATTAAATTTCACATCCAATGAGCTCTTCTGATCGAAATTTGAGTAAAAACGTAGGGATATATGTCAAAAATACAAACAAAAAAGTAGTTTTTTTAATGATACCTATCGCCAAATTTATATTAAAAATTTGTTTAAGAGGTGCTCCCTTTTTTAATTTTAAATCATTTTGATTGGATAATACATGATGACATGGAATTTGTATTATTTTTGGAAGGCCCATTTTAAATTGAAATTTCCTCTAATAAATGTGTTTTGTATTAGGTTATGTTTGATTCCTTATGTTAATGGTATATAGTATGGTTATGATTTATGATAAAATTGTTCCTACAAACCTTAGAGGTTTCGTTAGCTTGGAATTCGATGTTAAATTTATAAAATGAAAATGGTTGGTTTGTAGTTTGTTTATGATAAATAAGACAAGCCTGCTGGAAATATGAAATCTTCCAACAGAGATAAGGTATAGGTTTCGTTTTTAAATAGTTCTAGGTTGATAAAGTTTCCTCAGTTAGGGTTAAAAAGATGTAGGTACAAAATCTTTTATATTATAGCTATGTTTTAAACCTGAAAATAATGAACAGGAAATATAGCTTTACTTTTTAAAATGTAGACTTTGTTTACATAATTACCTCTATCAGAGAAGACTTAACTTAACTGGTAAATGAATGAAAAAAAATGCAGAAAATAACAGAAACCAAACCCTCCTATAGATAAAATTAATGGTTCTTAGTACATCATTGTAAATATGAATAAGATATATTTACCTAACTAGAATAGCATGGTTGAATGGATAAAATAACCTAACTTCTATTAAAAGAAATATATTCCCTAGGAAATAATGAATTTAACCTGTAAATGAAGAAAGAAGTAATGTAGAAGATATAACCTAGCCTATAGAAGATATAATACTAAATATCCATTCAGAATTCAGTCTCCTCTTTTAATAAGAAAACCTGTGTAGTTTGCAAGGGAAAAGTCAAGAACCTCATACCTGCAAGATGAAGTTGTTTCAATGGCTGAAAAATCTTGCACACTCAAATACCCAGCATTAACAAATTCATAGAAAGAACTAACCTTTTTTCAGATAACTGAATAACTTGGGAACTACCACGTTCCTCCAAACCATGATGCAAAATCATTCCTGATTTCAATCTAGACCCCCCCGAGCTAGTTCCAACATTCAAGTAGCTTAGATATCCTAAGGTAAGGCTTCCCTATCTGGGATATCAAGTTTTGTATCAATTTTTCCTTTTTCCTCTCTTGAAAAATATTCTCCAAGAACTCTCTTGAAAGTAATTAGGCATAATTATGGGATCATCCAAAGATAGATAGATAGGTGGATGGATGGACATATCCACAAGCATCTCTTTGTCTTTGGTCTTTATAGGTAGACTTTTCAGGAAAAGAGGCAGTTAAATCAAGAATCATTTGATTTCTTGAAATAACCATTTTTATTTAATTTAAGAAATTTTAATATTTACTTAGGAAATTTTGACTAGTTCCTACTTTGACTCTTGTAGGTATTTTAATATTTAATTATCATTAGTAACAATATTAACATGCGGATCCTTTCTTTATTACTTATAGCTACTAGAATTATTACTATGCTTACTCTTTATACATATCATGTATAAATTATATATTTATATATATACCATTTGTTAACATTTTATCCTTAGGTATCATATATCATGATCCCTAAACATATGACACTTTTCTTTTAAATTAATCACTTTATTTAATAAGGCCTTCAGATAGGCGTTAGTTCAACTAGGTTAGGAAACTCTAAACCTCGTTGCATATTGGATTCCCTCCTATAACATGGTAGTTCTTTAGTACTTGATGAGATACAAAAAATTGAAATTTCATTTAATAACTTAAAAATAAGTAAGATGAGATCAATGTTTTATCAGAATCATTTTCACTCAACATATTAATCCTTTTCAGTAACTCCTAGCGCTTATCCAGAGCCCATACTCAATGCTAAAAAACAAGGAGTTACAAACTTAGTGCAATTCCATAGCTCCTCGCTCAACACTAATGCTAGGATGTATTTGTAGGATACACCTAGGGATACAATGACCAAGGATCCGATGTTCGAGAGCTTATGCTCAACATCAACTTGGAAGGCTCTAGGGATTATGCCCAACAATTTCAATTTTATCTTTTCATGTGCTTCAGAGCTTCATTCTCTACACAAATCTTTCATAATTCATGTGTTCCAGATCTTCTCACTCAACAAAAATACAAATACTCACGTGCTCCAGAACTTCTCGCTCAACATAAACGTCAAATGCCTATGTGCTCCAGAGCTTCTTGCTCAACACAAAACATCTCATCGATTATGTGATTTAGGGTCCATGCCCAAGACATTAAATCATGTATATATATAACAGATGAAATTGGATTATGCCTATAACAGATGAAATTGGATTACGCCCAATATATCAAACAATTCATCATGTTCATGTGCAGTAGGGTCTTATGCCCAATATACCAAATAAAATATCAAAATAACATCATAAGCAATGGGGCTTATGCCCATAATTGTTAGGTCAAAATTCGAGATATTACAAATTTCCAAGTCAAAGAATATGTTTATTTAGAAGTAAAAGCGAAAATAAGCTCACTGAGCCTGGGAAGGTGCGAAAAGTTGGCACCAAGATTTGTTGGACCTTTTGAGATACTGGCAAAGAAAGGGCCAGTTGCATATGAATTTGCTTTAGCCACTCATATAAAGATTCATAATGTTTTTCACGCATCTTTATTGAAGAAATATGATACTAAACATGTGATTAATTGGTCCTTTCTACAGGTGGAACATTAAGGGCATTTTATGCCATAACCCCTTCACATTTTAGAAAAAAGGGAAGTACAACTCAGGAAGTGAACTATTGTCTAGCTGAATGTGCAATGGAAGCACTTTGGGCCCAAGGAGGCCAAATGGGATAATGAATCCACCATGAAAGAGACTTACCCCGCCTTGTTTCATGATTTCATTTCTAGTGCCTAGAACATCGGGATGGTGTTGTTCTAAGCGAGGAGGGATGTAATATCCCAAATTTTGACCTTGACTATATTGGGCACGATCACCATTACTTATGGTTTACTTTGATGTTGTGTTTGTGTCTATATATATGTCCTATGCCCCAGTATACATGAGTTATGTTGATTAGATAGATATACTGGGTGTGAGCCAATGCACATATTTTTATTGTTTTATATATGATTATATATGTTGGGAATAGGCCTCGAGGGACAAGGACTATTGTTGTTGTACTAAGCATAGGCCCCAATATACTGGATTTATTATTATATGATTGGGCACAAGACCTAATATATAGTGAGATGATTATTTGTGATGTATCGTGCAGAAGACTGAATGCATGATTGATTTCTATGATGTATTGGGTATAAACCTTGGAGCGCATGGGTTATGAGATTTTGTGTTGAGCGTAAGCTCTGGAGAACATGGGTTATGAGATTTTGTGTTGAGCATAAGCTCTGGATCACATGGGTTATGAGACTATTTGTTGAGCGTAAGCTCTGGAGAACATAGGTAACCCCAACTAGTAAATATTGGAAGTGTTGGGAATAAGCCTTGGAGCACTCCAACTTGATGTTGAGAATAAGCTTTGTAGCATCGTATCTTTGGCCATTGTATCCCTAGGTGTATTGTACAAGTGCATCCTAGTATTAGTGTTGAGCGAGAGCTTTGGAATTGCCCTAGTGTAATTCCTAAATTATAGTGTTGAGCATAGACTCTGAATAGCACTAGGGGTTACTGTAATTAAGGGTGTTGAGTTGGGAAGTCTCTGAATAGAACCAACCCTCATCATACTTATTTTAAAATTGATTAATTGAAATTTCAAATCTACTTCTCATTAAGGACTGGAAGAACTACCACAAATACGAGATAATCCAACATGCAAGGAAGATCTAGACCTACCTAACCTAGTTGACCAACTAAACGCTACCTTAGGCCTTGATAAAAGAAATAACGTAAACTAACAGAAGCATCAAAATAAATAACTATGGTATATGATGCATGGATAATAATAAAGGATAATAAGTAAAATTCATATAATATATATATTTATACATTAGTTATTTTTAAATAAATAAAGGTAAGAGATCTGACTGAAAGTCTACACCCATTTATGAGAATAAT
>LPNX011221906.1:233226-258226 GCA_001517045.1 Pseudotsuga menziesii
TTAAGTGTAATTAATAACATTGAATGAATACTCTTCAATTTAAAGTATATAAAAAGGATTAATATTTAATATTATTAGTTTTACTTATTTTAAGAGCTATATTAAATTTTTTTAAATATATCTATATAAACCTATTTTCTTAATAAATAAATAAAACAAAAAACAAAATTTGAAAAAATTATTTAAACTTAATTCCAAAAAATAACAAAATCGTTTTTGAGAAATTTAAAACTAAATTAATTAATAATATTTTTAATAAACTTACAACAAAGTTAATTTTTAATAAATTTAAAACTAAATTAATTCAATTTAGTTGGCATTCTGATTCGAGTCCATAGGAGTATGAATAATTATCAATAATTTATTAGAATATTGAACAAGAACTAGGTGGAGTGAATCCGAATCGGAGAAAAAATATCAAATCTATAGAGAAACCCAAAGCAGAAACAGACTCAACACGGAAACAAAAGGCTTCGGTCGAAGACTTCAAGGAATTTATATGTCATATGTTGTTGGCAGGAGAATTCTCCATGCTCATGCTAGCTCTGCGTTTTGATGATTTAAATTTGAAATAGAGGGCTCTACATTATGTGAATTCAAATTTGAAATAAATCCCAGCATGTACATGTACACGTACGTCCATGTGTATGTACGCGTACGAACCCCCAGTTAACCTTCAAACGATTTGGTTACTTCGAGTTCGGAGGGTAGGTGCGCCAAGCTCGGGTGCATAGCCGGAGAATACTTGCCGCCGGTAAAATAGTTTCCGCTGATGGATGGTCATGGCCATAGCCAATGCCATACCTTTATGCGATGGAATCTGATGATTGGTAGGCTCGTCTGTCGGGTGCATAAAGCTCGCACATACCAATGCTTTTCTCCCTGCACGGCGATTAATGCTCACAAGAAAAGAACGCACAGGCAACAGACATTCACTGGCAAGTTAGTACAGGGATCAAAATTGAACCCGCCACAGCCCGTCAAAGGGCTTCTAGCCCGTCTGTGAAGTGGCAATCGAAAATAGCCCGTCATTTAAAATGTGGTTTTTTTTATTTTGTCACTTTGGAGAAAAATAGAGTATTTAAATTAAAATGACATTAGAAGGGCTTGAGTTAAAATTGCCCATCAAAATTTGATAGTGCAGTATCTACCCTGACCGTTTCATAGGCTCTACACATGGAGCAAAGAAGGGCAAGCTTTAGCCCAGACTTTGATGACGTAATGAGGGCCTTAATCATGGTTTTGCGCAGATGGCTATGAAGGATAAAGCTGAGCTTCGTGTACGACTGTTAAACCATTAATTAAAATTTTAACTTGAATAGTGATCTGTGAAAACACAATGAAATTTAACGACCAGTGATCAACCTGTATACCGTGTAGGAGTCAAATGAATAAGAATTGTCAGAAAGTATGGGATGGACCCGGATAGACCGAGGCTGCACTCTGTTTTGAGATGGAGCGGTCATCATTACAAGAAAGCTAGCCTAGAGTGCGCTCGAAGTGCGCTTTTCAGTCTCATGTGCGAAGGCTATCAGTCTACCTCATCTACATAGTGCAGACGGCCAGTGACACTCAACATTTATATAGATTTGACAACTGAGTATTCCAATAACTCATCATAATTGCTAATTCATGCGTGACATACGGCCAACATACATGACATTCGAATTTGGGGGCTGCGAACCAGCTTAAAATTTAATAGAGTTGGAGAGTTGGTGATATAGTAACTAATGCCTTTAATGGCTATCCTCTATCAGCCTACAGCGCTTTCGATATCATCCTACAACTCTTTCCACATCTCTGCAGATCTGTCCATTGCCCATATCATTCTCACAGGACTCGGCAGTTTAAAGTTTTATATTCTCTGGTATGGCAACTTCAATCATTCTGAGAAAGACACCATTTTTTATTTCATCGTCTCCATTTGAAGAAAGGTTCCAACCATGGGGTCTTCACTTAGTGAAACCATGCCATAGCACGTTCGTTCGTGGCATATGAAACAATACCCCTATTTTCAAAAAATATTGGAAAATACCTCCCAAAATCATTTTTTTTAACCCCCTCCCAATATGCCTTCCCAATTTAAAAAAACCCCTATTTTCACTGTATATTGCATGTATCAATTTTTTCATTTATATTTTTTATACCCCTTTAGATTTCTACCTAGTATATTGACATGATACTCAACATTCATTCTTTTCCCTCACCATGCAAAATAATTATTCGTAAGTGTGTAGGGTTCCTTAACAATGAACTAAGGCTACTCCCTCTATGGTCTTTCTCCTCTTTGTTCAATAAAATGAACTTTATGACCCCCCCCACATAAAGATATGCACTCCTCTCCTTGATTTATGGGATATGAGACCTTCTCAAGAGACTATCGACAAAAGGTATCTATGTTTTAATTTCTAAAAAAAAATTCCAATTTATTTCCACCCTAATAGCTCTCTAAGTGTCCCTAATAACATTGTTTCAGACCTGCACTTTGCCACTGGTAGGCTTAAAACCATCACCAGGATCTTCACTTGTCACACGGACAGCTACACAGTGTCCTTTTGGTCTGACAGATTCTTCCATGTCAAAATCAAATGGAGTAGTTGTCACCCCTGTCTTCTACCAAGCATCATAGCTTGTTCCTCCTTCCTTTCCATAAAATTGTCTTATTTCTAAGGCATACAAACACCAAGAACATCAGCGCATAGTAGGTTTCCATCAGTGTCGTCATAATAGAATATCAACAAAGATAATTCAACCTGCAGCCTCACTAAGTGCATACCAGGAATCTGCCAAAGAGGAATGCCCATGCCTATAACAACTTGGGCTGCAAGCAAGTTCATTTCAGCGATCCACTCTGTAATAGGATGCTCAACCTACGAAGGCATGTCAACTTAATAAAGCAACCATTCTATTCACCTCAATACAACTAGAAATTCAAATCCAACATTATTAGTTCCATGCTCATAATGCTTACTGAAGCAAATTCTATATACCTGTAAACGAGGATTCAGTTCTAAAAAATAATACTCGCCAAAGTCCATGCTATAAAGATACTCAACAGTTGCAGCCCCAATATAGTTTACACACTTTGCAAGTCTCCCGTGCACCCTGCTCTAATTGCTTCACAGTTTCAAGTGGGCTCCACCTGTAATTGGACCCTCTTCTATAATCTGTAAATAAAAAAGAACTAGCATCCTTAACAAAAATTGCATACCCAGTGCTTAGTAGTAATGCTGAAATAATGTGCATTTAGTGATAATGGTAACAGGCTTCCTTATTCTATATGTATATATGTCAGTGCAATAGAGAGTCCACTGCGTCCTGAGAGTAACACAGTGCTTAAGATGTCTAACTTGACAGAACATAAAAAATACATTAATACCATCTAATCTATTTCACTGAAAAACAGAATTCATGTAAGACAAATGGAGAGAAATCCCAGCCTTTTGGTGCCTTCTTTGAACACTGCAGTCACGACTATGCAAAGCTGCCACATTTCCATGCTGGTCACAAAGTAGCTGCACTTCTAGATGTCGACTCTGTAGAGGCAGAGTTATGTATGTTATTGATGTGTTATAGAAGCATTAACTGCTCATGAATAAATAGAAAAGTAGGTCGAGAGTAAACTTTGCCACCTCTTGTCTCGCATAGGATTAGACATAACAATAAAGAAAAACCTATGCTTCACTCACTACAAAATCTCATAAATCAATAACCATTTCCACTTCAATAATGAATACCATTATAAGTGGTGTGTACGCAACAACTGAAATGTCATCCAAGTTCCATTATCAACCATTCATATATTTTTGAATTATTTTAGCACCTAAGATGCAACCTTCATGATAAATATCGGTGAACCTGGAACCTCTCCCTGTACTTGCTTAAATAGGGCTCTGACTTCTTCATCATTATGAACCTACATAGAGAACATTGATTTTCCAAGACCTAATCAGATGCATTATCCAATTAAATCTAGCTAACATATATAAGATATTTATAAAGTAAGATGCTCTGCAATTACACTTTCTAGATTTTTTCCATAAAGCTATTAGAAAAAGGCTAGGCCATAGCATTGCTGAACACATGAGGAACTCAAAGCTTCATAACCCAAATGATGCAATTGTTATAAGTTAATGCCCATTTTATATTCCAGTTGACAGCATCGACATATCAGCAAAGCCACATGAACATCGCCACATCAGTAGATGACTTTGTGCTTAAAATAAACTTTAGGAAATTAGTTTAGTAGATCTAAAGCATCCATACAGTTTGCAAGAACTGCAATGCGTTAGAACAAGATTCTATACATGCAATGTTCAAACTAGTTAATGTACTGCAGATAAAATTATATAGCTCTATGATATGACTGCAATCTTAGCAAAATCCCAACACAACCTAAGATGCAAGGACCTAGAATAGATATAAGAGAGGGACCAATCTGAAACATTGATCCTTATAAAATACATATGAGACAGCTTTTTACTGAAAAACAAAAAGTTCTTTGCTCACAAATATTAATGAAAAACATAAAATAGAATCTTAAAACATAAAAAATACATCAATTTTTAAATACCATTTTAAATGATAACATTCCCTTTGAGGCATGTCCATTTTGGAAATTGGTATCTTAAAAATAATATTTCCAACTCTCTTGATGAAAGAGTTTGACAATTATGCCAACTTTGCAGTCAACATGGTAGCTATCATCAAGATACCAAAGCATACTACTCCCTTTTGCTAAATGTATCAACACTCGATTGATTATTGAACTTTTGTAACCACGGTTTGGGATACAGTTTTGGTGGACTCTGGTCAAGATTCCATGTGCATACATATATTGGCATTCTCATTACAAAACAATATAAGAAATGATTGTGTTGGTATTTGGACAGATCATAGGCCAAATTGTTGTTTTTATTGTCAGAACATGATCAACAAAGATGGTGAAGGACCAAAAACTAAATTTCAAAAAAAATATAATCAGGTACATTAACAGACCTGTTGTGCCCCTTGAGTTTCCCTTTCATCCTGCTAAAAGCAGGCTAAACTTCCATTCGAGCATAGAATCACCTCGAAATATCATAAATAAATCGGCCTCCAATACTTCAAATACAACTTGGCTCTAAAACAAACCAGGTTAACAAATGCAATGAATGACATTTTATTTTAAATTTATCCATATCCAGTTGCTAAATATTGACAGCTTTAGTTTAAAAAAACATTGTTCCCAACCTTCCCTGAGAAAGTGGTTGCACCCCTTCCCGGATTTACAAGGAACAAAACAGCTGCTAAAAGATCTTCCCAAAATTTGGTAACTACCAGTTTGAAAGAAATAGAATGAAGCCTTTTAGAACCATACAACATACATGATTCAAACGCATGAAAATACTAGAGACAAAAACTGAAAATGATCTCTAACAAGGACAATGTGCCCTCAAATTATTGATGTTTAGTCAAAAAACTTTTTACAGGCTTTTTGATTTGAGGAGATCACATACAAATTGTAATTTGCTTTCAACTTTCAATTTGATCGGCTACTTTGAAGAAGAGGATCAGAAAGCTCCATCTCAACTGAATTGTTATTTTCATCTCTGTCAGATCCCATGTAAGTTCCAAGCATACCAATTGAAAGACACTGCAAAGGCCAACATGCATATCGCGTTTTTCTAAGATTCTGCTGCTCATCCCCACCATGTAGCTCTTCTAACTGTCTAGTCAATTCCTCTATCCTTGCCCTTAGACGAGAAGATCTCGCATATGCCAAATGCAATGATTTTTCTGTTGTATCACGGGAAGCCATAGCAGCAACTGCCATTTCTTCTTTAGACTTTAATTTTTTATTTGCTTCATCCAAAGATTGTTTCATCTCTTCTAGCTCTTGCCTCAGTTTTGTAATCTGTAAACATAAACTATTTATAACTAACGTTTCAAAAAATTCATCAACACCTTCCTAGGTGTCAATCACTAGAAGACTCCTCTCACAGAACCATTTTCAATTATCCATACCCTATTTATATATAAACTCTGCTTTGGCCGATTAAACAATGCAGTGAAAACACAGGCATGCACAGTAGTGCCAGTCTTGAACTGCATATCAGCTCTTGGTAAGAGATATATCTTGACTTTTACATGCTATATCAATAATAAATTTATCAAAATTCATAACTATGATTCAAATATTATCCAATTCTGAAATCCACCAATAAATGATGCTAATAATGGATTAATTACAACTTGTATAATGTTCTCCAGCAGTCCCATTTTTTGCAATAACATCTTGTGTTTTAATTGTGTCCATCAAAGGTTCCCCAAAATATATGCTGCAGCCAATCAAGCTATGCGGCTGACCACTGTTGTTTTGCCCCTAAAGGGTGCAATACCACATCATCAATTTCAAGCCTTGAAGACAAAGGGAACTACGTTGAAGTTCTACAGGCTGCAATCTATCAAGAGAAATGGGTGGCATTCTAGGGTTTGGACTCTGAAATATATCAAATTGGTGTAGCAGAAAATAGTGCAAGTGGGTGGTAAAGGGAATGCCATTTCCCTTTTTCTAAACCTTGAAAGGAAAAATGGTCAGATCAAATGAAAATTAAACATTAAATATTATTAATGTCAACTACATTTACAATAATTTTAATTTTAATATGTATTTAACATAGTTAATGTAACACTTGTCCAAGAATAACTTTGCTTGGATGTACCCTTGTCCCCTTTTCAAATATAACCGAGACAAAATAACAAAATCTTGATTGACGACTTCAAGATGGAGTAAGCAGATTTTCTAAAATGCATATTATTGAAACATGATGAAGACAGAGCAACAAATATCATAATTAATGTATTTTATAAAGCAACATCAAGTAGAACATATAGGCTATTAACATCGTAATTATCAGAAAACCAGACTAGTCATTGAACCAAACCAAAACCAAAAATATTAAAATAAATTAATTAAAAAAACGGACCAAAAAACCATTCAACCAAAAAATATATAAAATATTCAAAATTTGAAAAAAAACATATATATTCAGTGTTCACATGCATCCATATGAATCCAAACCATTATACACAAATATGAAAAGTTTCTCATATATATGGCAAGGGTGCATATAACTAGAATATGCACTGAGTGCAATCAATATCTAAAACCCAAAATACATAAGACAAAGAGTAAATCAACGGGCATATCAACGAGGACATGTTACACTAGGATTTGATTGATTGTTTGCTTGTATAATTGATACATTTTCATTTTGAAAGTGCTTCTTTTAAGTTCTAAGAGAAGCATTACCACTGGCCGCAAGAGTTAGAGGGTCTATGCTTGGGCGAGCAAAAATTTGGCTAAAATTCTGTGACAGGGGTACTTTTGAACCTTTGTGGGTGGCCTGACGTAACCATTGTCTTCACTGCTGAACCATGCCCGCTTGGCAGTAAAATTGATATTTGACTTGCTTCTCTTGATTCCTGGCCCTCTTTTGTATAACATAATGTTGTTAGATTAGAATAATTATTTCTATTTTCCAAGGAACAATAAATTTATATGTGATTTTTTAATCATGAAATCAGAATATACATTTGACAACCTTAAAAGGTTCATATTAGGATGTACTGTCTTTGACCTTTCCTGCACCAGCCTTTTCTCTAGCCTATCACTACTTATTACGGGCTTCTTCAGCTCCTCCAGGGTATCCTGTAAAAACATATTTGAACAAAAACTGTACAGCCCTAAGGATTTAAACAAGTTGACGGTGATCCTGCACAAACATAATTAAAACTCCATGCATTTCCTACATCAGAAAAGGTATCTTTCAGAAATTGAGATTTGTGTTCCTCAGAATTATTGTTCAGATAAGAGCCCCTCCTGTAGTAATAAAGCATTTTTAGACAGGTGATCTATCTTTGTGTTGAATTCTCTATAAATATGGGTTATGGAGAGATCATGAAAACTACTTTTTTCTTGTTGTACTTGACTCATTATTGGATCTAACATCAACTTTTCAATTCTACACCTGTTGTTTTCTCAGTCCATCAACATTTTGGAATCTCCAACATACCTGCAAGAAATTCTAAAGCTTGAAATTCCTTTGCGGAGAAGACCCCAGCCTCATTGTTTTCAAAGAGAGCTTTTATTGCCTTTTCCACCTTTGTTAGTTCTTTTTTTTTTTGGTTATGATTCCTTGCCCACTCAGCTGCTACTCCTTTTACCCTTTTCAAAATATTAACAAATTGCTTCATTGCTGAATCATCAATATTTCTATCAATAGGGAAAACTGTTTCATAGCTGAACCATCAATATTTCTATCAATAGGGCTTCCATGTCCTTATCATTAGATCTCTAGAGTCTATAGTGATCTCATTCAGCCAAGAATGATTAAATTTGAATGATGCAGGGGGTTTCCTATCTTCATTCTCAGTTTGTGATAGTATAGGCACGTGGTCAGAAGCACCACCATACCCAACCCATGATTTGAACCTGGCACTATCATTCATCTACTCAACAACCAGAAACATGCCAAACATTTCAAAAGATTTTGCCTCCATTTCCGGGCATTCCATTCCACATTTATCAACTTTTGGGCTTAAGAAAAATGAAAAATAATTTGTAAGAGGATCTCTTCTGGGTACCTCTCCCCATATCTTGTTCTGGCTAAAATTCAGGTTGAGGTCCCCTTCAATAATAGTATTATCACCTTTCAAAATACCTGAGATTCCCAGCCCCCCACCAGAAAGACTTTCTATCACTGTATGGCCAATATGCATTTATTATTCTGTACACTTTGCCCAAACCCTTGGATCTTACTTCTACCACTATACCTACATTCATGACATTGAAAGGGATAGCATCTAGACCTGAATTCCACCATGAGACCAAACTCCTTGACAGACCCACAGCATCCATTGAAGAGAATTTCTAATCTTTCAAAAAGGAAGACAAGATCTCTACTACTTTTGACCCAGCACACATAGTTTCTGGCAGTGCCGCAAACATTGGGATAATATTTTTGACATTGTGATATATTGTGATTCTTTCAGCTTCGCGATATTATTGCTTGCAAAAAATCATGATTATTCCCAATTTTGAAAATATCATGATAAATTGGCAAAATATCGCCAAAAATTGGCTGAGTCAGGAGATTTTTTTATTTTTTTGCTTAGTTTGAAGAGGGAAAGCAAGGGAGTGAGAACAATGGGGTTATTCACTGTTACATTTGCCCATTAAAGGGCTAGAGGGAGGGTGCATATCAACGAGGAAAAAGAGTAAGTTTTGAAACGGATCAGAAAAAAAAATTGGCAAATACAAAAAATAAAATATACGCATAAAGAAAAATAAAATCGTCCCCTGTTTAGACAATTCGAAAAGTAAATGTAGTTAACATTCAAGAACATACCCAACTCCTGCTGATACTTCTAAGGATGGAGATGCTAACATCCGATTTGTTGTTGCTACACTTCTCAATGGAGGTCGCCGCAGCCACCATGTGATCCACACAATCGTCGATATGGCAGCATTCCTGGGGTTTGAATACCGCAAAGGAAACCCTCATTCAACAAAGCAAAATAATTGAAGAAATAGCTTAAAATGGTGGGGTAAAGGGTTAAAACACAACCAAAAGGGCGGAAATAAAAAAGAACAGTATCAACAGACAACTCTCAATTGTACCTTTCTTGGCTTTCTTTGGGGTTTCTCCTTCGGAAGCAACAGGAGACTGGCAATAACAAAAAAACACATTATCGGTGAGAAGCAAAACTTAGTTAGAATAATAATAGTCGGCGTACAGAAACACTTCCTAAATTAGGGATAGCAAATTCATGGAGTCCAGTTGACCTACTATAACCACTTATGGGCACTAAAATAATTTTAACCAGCAAATTTCAATATAAAATGGGTAAATGGATCTAGTTCAACAAAATAAATAAATAAAAGGACATAGTAAAGAAAAGAACTAACCCTTTCTCTTGCTGGAAGGTCCTCCATCCCTGTTCTACACCATTTTCCTTCTTTTTATTCTTGCTCATACTCTTCTTGCAATTATTGACAAACCTATCAAGTTCCCAAAGCGTTTCTGTATCAAAACTATCTATATCAACCTCAATCTCATCCTCTTGCTGAGATAGGGACAGATTCCTTTTCTTAATAATTTGGACTATGCTCTCCAACTTCTCAGCGGGTAGACTTTGTAGGCTTGCACTCAACCTCTGCTTCTCCTCAAATGTCATCTCACGCTTATGAGGGTCTTTTGCCTTGGGTTTTTTGGGTGGTGCTGTAAAGGCGCGTAAAACATAGATTGATTCCATATTTGAGAACTATTAACAGGTCAATATATTGTTAATGGCGGAGCATACGCAGGGTGCACGCTTGTGAAGGAGGGTAAGCAAAATGGGTGGGTCCTTATGGAGGAGGGTAGGAAAAATGGGTCCTTATTACCGGAATTGACACTCCCATCCTTAAACAAACTGGACCAGCCTCTGCATGAATGAGACCGAACCGTGCGTGAAAGAAAATAGAGTGAAGGAAGCTACGAGGACTAGATCAACTATTGGATAAGCTGCTGGATACGCTACGAGTTCTGAACCTTGAATTTACTTATTATGATTGGGGTGGAAAACAAATGACCCAGACCTCCTCATTGGTGGAGTACTGGTGGTGAAGGGCGCAGTGGAGCACTGGTGGTGAAGGGCGCGGGCAGAAATTTGGAATAAAATAACCCCAAACATATTGGATATTTATATATTTAAAAAAAAAACTCTTTTCACCCCTAATATACCACCAATATATTGACTTTTAATTTTTAATTTTTAACCACCCCATTATGAACGGACGTGATATCATATTGGTCCCTAGGTGACGCCCCCGTGGTTCCAACTGAACCGTCAGTGAGAAGCTGGTGGGAAACCACGCAGCACTATAAATACTCAGCCGAACGAGGCGTCTCAGCTGTTGTTCAGATTGGGGGCCAAGCCTCTGATGCATTGTGCACCCATGGAAATAAACTGAAGAGAAGCGATATTGCAATGGTTGTAAGACGAAGCTTGGTTAAAGGTTATTTTCCATGGATGACAAGGGAATGGATTCCTATTGGTCAATACAAGATACATTGAACCTTGTATATGAATTGTATTGTACTGTTCATTGAATTGTATTGTATTGAAAGCAGAAGCATCGAAATCTTTAGAGGCATTTTAATTGTCAAGGCGGGCAATCTCCAGTTCCCCATGAAATGAATCAATCAGGTGCGCCCTTGAAAGGTTTAAACTTATCAGGGATTTTGATTGAATGAGATTAGAGTGCTGGAATTGGGTTGGTATAACTTACCAACTTGCTTGGCGACATCACTCCAACAACCTCGACCATTTTTCATCAACGAGTTTATCATCCTCCTCAGGCAGCTAGAGACCTTTCCTTAGCTTGGGTTTGGAGAGAGGAGAGGCGAGTCCTTTTGTTATGCAACTCATTTTCAAGACTGGATGAATAGAATGGTCGTGCTCTATCAGTTCTCAAGTGCCCTCACCAGGAACTGAGTAGCCCAGGGATCCGTTCATCAAAGAGGTTTCCAGGCTACCCTAAAAAGAAGCTGTTAATTATCATAGAGTTCAATTTTGGTTTTGCTATAGTTTTTTTTATAGGCTGTGTTAATTATTTTTTTATTTTTAATTGAATTTAGTATCATCGATATTAAATTTCAGTTTTGATATAATTTTAGTTTGTTTCTTTTAAAGTTTTTTTTGTCAATTAGTTTTTTCATTTTCTATAAATTGAATCTATTATCAATTTTAATTTTTTCAGTTCTCCATTTTTTTCAATTTGTAATTATAAGTTGCATTAAGGTAAATACATGATAGATTGTTCCTAGTCCTGAACTCTTTGTGGTTATTACACATTGTTGTTTGGGGTGGCAATAGTACAGAGTGAGCATTACTACAATCCAGTGATTGGTGGTTACATTCATAGAAAATAACTTGCCTCTTTCTTAAGCTATTTTTATAAATTACATCTACTTTCTCATTAAACCTTCTCCTTTCCCAAAATTTTCCCATTTTGTGACGATTCTTAACCCTAAGCTGTGAAAGGAGTGAACATGAAATAAGCTCATCTTGATTCAAGCTTCATAATTTTCAATATATTACCACAGGCTACATAAGAGTCTAAAGTTTGACATAAAGTTGAGACAATCTTAGCAGATTTGAAAACCTCCTTTAAAAATAATTAGTTTTATGAAAATTTGTGCTTTTGGGATTCTAGCAAAGAATTCCATTAACATGTTTGGATTTTTGTCTAAAATTTGTTTAGCCATGTACATATCATTTGTTTTGTTTTGTTTTGTTTACATTATGCCGAATCTTATAGTTCATTTTGTCTCGTCAGGAAATTATCATGAGCAAGTAGGTAATGGCATACTTTCTCTTCATTATTATGCTTTCCCTTCATTCATTCTTGTCTAGGTTTTTTTAGCCTAGTTGTTATCATTGACATGCTATTAATACAAATATTGTTAGTAGCAACTTCTATGAGTTTGATATAGTAGAGTTTGATCTTGATTTATAGTTTCATTGCATAGAACCAAAAAAAGAATGAATGCATATATTAATCCCAAATATAATAAATATATCTCAATTACAATGCCATTCAACTATCAAAATCCTTCACTTATTCTTGTGTAAATGTTTCTCTGTTCCAATTTCCAAACCTATCCTTCAGGCCTCAGACATGGAAATTTAATTTTGTAATGAATTAAGAATCAAATACGTAGATAACTATATGCATATTTTAGTTAGTATATATGTATATACTTTGATAGATGGAGAATATTGATCACAGTTAAATGTTAGGTGGAGTGATTTATAATACCTTGAAGTAGGCAATGGGTTTAGTTTTCACTTCATGCAATGTCGATAGTAGGAAATTGTGATTTTTTTATCTAAATTGTGATTTTACTATCACAGTTAGGTCATGTCATTGTAATTAAAATTGTTCCCACTTGCAGGTGCAAGTCAGCAATACGGACCAGTTTCATTTTTATTTTTTTTTAGTTTTATAAATTTATTGAAATGCAGGTTTTTTTAGCACATGTCTTTTTTATGAAGTGTGCAATCAATTTGTTTCTGTCATTTGAAATGTGAATATTTTAAAAGCCCTTCATAGTAGAAGGGTAGCATGAATATATAACCTTGTATCTGAAATTAAGACCAGCGCTTCAAATTTGATCCCTGTTGGCAACAAGCGTTTAATTCGACGAATGACCTCTTTTCAATCGTCGGACATGCAATCCAACGGTTGACATTGAGTAATAAAGTTGAAAATGCCTTATGGCATAAATACCTGCCTTTAGATTTCATAATGTGTACTTTGCTAAAAATTAATTTGATTTTTTAATTAATATAATTATTATATTTATATAAAAATATAAGTTATATTTAATTTAAAGATATTTATATCAATGTAGGTTTATTAAATTTTAATAAAAATACAATTAATATTAATAAAATGGCTTAATCAATATTTATATCAGAAGTTTTGTTGTGATTGAAGATCTTAAAGGCGGCCTGTGTTCTCTAAAATGGCATGTCTAATGTTTAACTAAAAAACAATATCATATCTATAACACTCACTAGATTACCAATAATAACCTTTATAAAAGAAAACATCTTAACCTCAATGTCCTAATTGACAGAGGTCCCAACACAGTAAAATCCAAAATCCACTTAGAAGTCCATGGACAAACATAAAAGTATGCCAGCCTAGAACATGATACTTGGAACTAATGTGTTCAAAAACAAATCTCCTTCTTCTACTTATTTGTCTTTTTTTGCTTTGCTATTATGTCATGTGATCTCTTGTTGCTTCCGTTGTTATCATAATGGCCAATTAAGTGACAAAATTTATCTATCCCACATTGAACAACAGGTTGCAGTCTATGGATCCGCCAATGCTTCAGCGACTCCTGTTGCTCAAAGCTTGGAATTGAAATCAGCCGAGAACAATGGGGACAAGCCTACTGAAGGGTCTTCATCTTCATATTTATCGCATTCATGTCAGACGCCAACTGGTAGCTTCCACGATGTATGATGTAATGAATATGCCGGCCTCTATCGTCACTTAAAGTGTCGTATCGAGAAGAAATTTGGTGGATATTTGAAATGAATGGTTGGTGGATTGTTTGGTCCATAGGATTTGTTGTCAACAAGTCTTCACATTTGATATGATAGAAATGGCCACAGTAGCCATGGGCCCGTCAACAAGGAACATGATAGCAAAATCAATAAAATTGAGATAGGACTGGTGAGCCTTTTGGCGGTGAAGGCCTGACGCTAGACTTTTTATGACGTCCACATTCATAAATTAAGGCCTAACACTGCAACGTTTTATGATGTCCGCTCCGTCACCAACCCCTAATACCAAATTTCAAAACCTTACTCAACATAAATTAGGCGAATTAAAATTCAAATAAATATGTTTTTTTAAATATATTAAATATTAAAATTTTACAACATTCGAAAACTTTAGAATTGTTTTGAAATTTTTTTACAATATACAGTTAAAATAATACAACTAACCTATTTATAGATATCACCATGCGATGACATAAAAATTATTAATATATTTTATTTAGTTATTCTTATATATATAGTTATTATTGAATTCTCGCCCAAAAAAGAGCATTGCACTTTATTAGTTTAGTTTTTTTCAGTCGAAAAAAGCAGTTCCTTGTTATTCTATTGAATCAAAGGTAACCTTGTACATCATCAGATAATTGTCCATACCCCAATGGGTCAAACAGATCAGTAAAAAATATTACAATGACAGTTCAAAACAGAAATATAACAATACCCAAGATGTTTAAAAAATACAATCAGCACCTGGGTATCAATACATGTAAAGGTCCTCTCATAAGTGAGCAATATATGGGTGTGTGCAAGAAGTTGAGGGACATTTTAGATGCAATGGTGGAGTGAAGTCAATCACTCTTGATCAAAAAAAAAGAAATCATCCCAAGCAATCCCGAACTTGCCAAGCCTAGTCCCAACGCTGCCAACAGGCATGCCAATTAGGATAGTAAACCAAATTGCGCCTCCGTTTTAGTGAACAAAATCGCGTGCACGATTTTGTTTTCTAAAACGGAGGCGCGATTTTGAAAGCCTGTTTTTTTTTAAATAGGCCGAGCGCGTCTTTTTCGCCTCATCGCGTGGCTATTGGACAACTTTGAAGCAAATCTCGACTGGGCGAATGCGTTTTTGGGTGTGCCAAAGCCATCCATCTCCACCTTTGGATAGACCTCCTATTTGTGAGGTATTTTCCTCATTTCTTTTCATGTTTTTTTCTCTTTGTTCATCAGTTTATTTGCCCTAAATTGAAAAATTAAACCAAAATAAATTAAATTATGGCCAGTGGAAACGAAAACCCCAATGGAATTGGTCAATGGAAACAAGAACCCCAATGTAATTGGGCAATTGAAACCAATTCCCCAATTTAATCATAAAAATTAAATAATTTTGATTATTTACCAAAATTCATACACAAAATTCCCATGCCCAATGGAAAACAAAACCCCAATTAACTCAAAAAACAAATGAATTTCAGTATTTCCATATGCATATTCACAAGGATCCTTGTGAATCCATACCAAAATCCACAAATATGCAAAGTTTGTCAATCACATTGCAAGTTTGCATAAGTAATTTGCATGCCCAATGTGAACCAAAACCACAATTAACTCATAAAAAAAATGAACTTCCTTATTGTGAATCCTAACCAAAATTAATAAATATGCAAATTTTGTCAATTATGTTGCAAGCTTGCATACAACTAAAAAAAATCAAGTAGAATTCACATATTCCCCTAAAATACATAAACAAACATGGTAAATCCCTTACCTATGTCTGAAATATCAAAGTTGCTCTTCCAAGAACATCAATAAACACCTTATAATTTTGATGAAACTTCTTGAAGTTGCTCTTCCAAGAAAATCAATAAACACCTTATAGTTTTGACGAAACTTCCCAATCCAAGTGTTAAAATAAGGTATAGAAGCTTCCCATGCTTTTAACAAATATTTCGTCTTGAACGAATGGTACTTTTTGGTTGAGGTCAAGACAACAAAGTTCAACAATAGACTCTATGAACGTGAAGATACATAGGTAGGTTGATGTATTTGATTAAACATGCCAATCACATACTATCATACATGATATAATCCAGTGGAACCCTTGCAACCATAAAATCCATAAAGATCTGCTAAATAGACTTTGGAGTCCAAAAAACATCACACTACAGCAAATAATTACATATCTAACAAAATAGTTGCATATACTAGGATTTTATTCATCAACAACACATTATGCCGCCTATTCTAGGGTCTAGCTGTTGCCTCTACCCGCAATCTGGGAGATGGCCCTGTAAAGGCAATAGTCAACACCTCACAATTTCAACGAAACTTCATAACCCAAGCCTTAAAATAAGCTAGAGGAGCTTCGCAATCAACATATGCACTCAAGACACATTATGTACACATGCATACTTAAAATTGGAATTAATACTTGAATTTAAGACATAAATATGAAATAAAAAAATGTTAAATGTTTATTCTTTACTGTAAAATTCAAGATCAATTTTTAAATTTACATGATAGATTTATTTTATATGTTGTTATTTGTCGTACATTAGTTATACAGTTTTCAATACTTAGATATGTCATTATATCATGTGTTTATATTTCTAATGATATTTTATTTGTATTTATGATTGTAGTGGCTACTATGGATAATAATGCGGAGATACTGAGGTTTATTGCCCATTTGAGAGAGATTGGTTCTGCTTGGAGGGCTGGAGATGAGCTCCGCTGCTCCTTGTCATATTATTTGTTGTCTATTGTTGATATGATAGCAAGATCTAATGATGCTTTGTATAGCATTGCATCTTACAGGGAGAGGAAAAGACAACAATATGCTGATGGGTTAAGTTACAACGAGGTAAAAAAGATCAAAATAACAAAGAACACATCTATTCATTGTTTAGACTACCTAGGACGGATGACATTCCGGAGATCAACAGGTCACATATTTCTATTGAGTGGTGCACCTTTCCACCCATCAGAGACAATTGGATGGATACGTGGTACATGGATTTTGACATTCCCCCTCATAACATAGGGAAGTACTGATGTACTTCCTCCGAAAATTGTATGCATAGTTTGTGATGGGGAAACATGTCAACTATTTTGACATGTTAGGCTTCCAGGGAGTTGGTAGAGGGATGCCCCAACACTGACCCCATGCTAGGCATAGAGATGCCAATCAACAGATACCTGCACCCCATGCCCAGCGACTGAGGGCAAACATCCCTCCTGCACATGACATGGTTGCCCAAACACAGGAGGAATTTTTGACTCTAGCTGAGATGATCTCTCGACACACGACCACTATTGACCAGAGAGTGCCCTCTTCCTCTGTTGGTGTACAACCACCAACTTCTGTTGGTGGAGGGACATCTATTGGTGGGGATAGACCTACATCCCATGTACCTCAGAGCGAGCCACACGTCTGCACATCGTGTGGGGGACCCTGTTATGGTCCTGGACCAAGACATGGTACCACTACAATGACTGGTGGTCAGGTAAGGACATTGTTTTAAAACTCTGTTATTGTTCAATTTTTAATTTTTCCATACTATATGTAACATATTAAAAGATTCCTAATATATGCAATATTTACTCTTGCAGGAGATTGATTCCTCTCATGGGGGTGGTACTGCACCCGGTGTGGTTGTACCCGAGACCCAAACAACCACCATTGAGGTAATATTTAAACACTTGTCATTTTTTTATTACATATAATTTTGTTAATGCATGTGTTAGTCTTGATTAATTTATTAAATTTTCTAATATTTACAATTTTTGAAGTTGCAGAAACCCCACTTAGAACGTGATGCTGGAGACGTTGATATCAACGACATAGTCCAAGGTGGAATTTACGTTTACTTGAAGAATGTAAGTACATGGGTTATGACTAAATCTTGTTCGACTTATTAAATTTATTACTGTACACTCCTTTATAGTTCGCTAATATTTATAATTTTTAAACTTGCAGATGTTATTAGCATCTGAAGAGGGGCAAGAAATTGATGGAAGCAGTCACTCCCATGGGGGAGATATGTCCCAATAAGGGGTAAGTATATTACAACATGTTATTTTTTCAGTACATATTATTCTATCCATTCAAATCCATGTCTAACTATGGTAACACTTTATGCCTGCAGACATCATCGTAGATCTCTGCACCGCATCTTTGGTTTGGATCTCCCCATAGTCCAAACATAGATAAGGGGGTTTCTTACACCAGAAAAACCTCTTCCTTGAAGAGAGCGGGTGTGCATGAGGATCAACCCACTCATCCCACGGTAATGTACACACTTCCAATGGCAGTTGTTGGTTAGCTATGAATTCACTTCACAAGTGGTTTTTCTTAATGTTATTTTCGCATGTTTACAGCATCAAGATGTAGAGTCATCCATGCCAGACCTTAGTGGGATTGTTGATGCCACGGTCAATGTTGCATCTACAATAGGGATAAATCGCACTAAGGTACATCTACTTGAATATTTGTAATTGTACATTTCATTTGTAATGTTTATGGACATGCACGAGATCTAACTATTTAATCATTTGGTGAATGTAGCCACACCCTGGTCCATTAGTGCATGCAACTGAGGTTGATGCTCAAGCTACGGCTCCTCTTACTACTGAAGAGTCCCAGCGTAATCCCCTAGAAATGATTTTCAATGAGATGTTCATTTTTTACATAATTGATTAGTACTTTCTCATTCATGTACATGTTGATAATTATTGAGATAATTGACATATCTTTTTTATTTGCAAAGAATCATTACAGAGAGGCTCTCTGTAAGGAGGAGGACACCAGAGGCACCTATACCCTTGACACCAGAGGCACCTATACCCCCGACGGATGCAGTGAGTCTTTGTTTTATTTACAATTGAGTCATATTTTAAATTTTCAAACTTTGTTATTGATGGACAGTACTAGTTTAGTTACATGATCAAGAAATATTGTCATTGATTTGCAGTCGCCAGAGATGCACAGTGGTCATAGACAGAGCTGAAAAGCATCAGGGTCTGGGAAAAACAAGAGAAATTTATATTTTTTATGTGTTAGTCCAGGACAAATATGTATTTTTATGTGCAATTCGAAGTTAAAGTATAGGGGCGCGGTCCATGATAGATGTACTTTTGTTTGCACATGTACATCAAATATGTTTTTGATACATGTACATTGACAGGCCATAGATAGGCCTTCCATTTTTGTATTATAACTTTCATGATATAAAAAATATTTCATATCAAGGCTCTTGACATCTTCATGGTTCAGTCTTTTAAGTGTGATTATACACGCGTGGCCAATAATTTTTCTATGTGTAATGTTCCCAATTTTTTATAGATTTTACGATTGCATGGAGATATCAATTATAAATTTGAGAACAATGCACAATTACAATATTATGTAATCACAAAAATGTACATTTTAATTTTTTTTTTACCACGATCCAATTGCATATACAATGTTATATTAACAATGTCAAAATGTATTCACAAGGATGGAACATACCTAATACACATAAGCACCCAGCACGGCTAAGCAACTGATCCAACCTGCTGGAATACAAAAGCACCTTACCCACATAACAACCTAACAAAATTTTAAAGGATGCACAAAGTTGACACACCTAAGTGATGCACCTGTGTGGTCTACATAAATAAAATTAGTGTTTGGCATGATGTATTTCATATAACGAATACATGGGATACACATCAAACCTAAAAGTATCCGAGTATTATAAGGTTGATATAAAATAATAGTTATGACTATATCCTGCACATTATGTATGTCCTGCACATTATTTTATCATTTTGTTAATGTACATGGAATTTGATGAATGGCCTCAAGTAACAACTTTGAAAGAGATGAAAGTTATGTGTGATTTTATTATAGTTTAAATTGATTAGAGAAGTACTATTCTGAATCTTTTTTTATAAATTCATGTTTATGGAGTATTATTCAAAGCATTCGTAGCGTGAAGACATATATATTTTGCAATAATGGCGTAATAGGTTGGCCACTTGTTTCTAAACATAAACATGTTCCATAGAGTGGTCACTGACGTAATGGCATTTTCTCCTCCTTCATTTCATCGTACAAATGCTCACATCTCTTGAATGAAAGGAAGATCTACAATCACCTTCAAGATGACCTTTATGTGCAAAAATTTCACATTCACTTACTGAGCAAAACCCTAGTTTCCAAAATTGACAAAAACAAATGATCCCTTGTCCATCAACCCAGAGTAGAGGGCCACTCTAGCACTATCCTGATGTACTGAATCCAACAGAGCTGATGGTTCATCAATCTATGGAACGTTGAATCCCACCTCCTACAAGATTTTAGGGACACCTGTTGAATCCCTAACCGGAGCATAGAGTGGAAACCGCGCATCAAAAAGGGCTTTCGGTGGGTTTTGCAAACATGTTTAGGCAGGTTCCATGTGGGAACACTAGCCACATGTTCACGGTCAAGTAATTTTCAAAGCCGACCCTTATGTGCAGAAATTAAACATTCACTTAGTGAGCAAAACCCTAGTTTCCAAAATTGACTGAAAAAATGATTCCTTGAACATGGACCCAGATTAGATGGCCACCCTAGAACTATCCCAATGTCTTGAATCCAACGGAGCTAACGGTTTGTCGAGTTGAGTAGCGGTCATGATTCTATGGCACATTGAATCCCGTCTCCTACAGGCTTTCAGGGACACCTGTTAAATGCCTACCCGGGGCATAGAATGGAAACCATGCATTAAAAAGGGTTTTCGGTGGGTCGTGCAAGCATGTTTAGGCATATGTTATGTGGGAACGCTATCCACACCCTCACGGTCAAGCAATATGCAAATTTGACCCCCATGTGCAAATATTTCACATTCACTTACTGAGCAAAACCCTAGTTTCCAAATTTGACCAAAACAATGGTCTCTTGTCCATGGAACCATATTAGAGGGCCACCCTAGCACTATCTCGATGTCTTGAATCCAACGGAGCTGACGGTTCGTCGATCCGAGAAACGGTCATGATTCTATGGCACGTTGAATCCCACCTCCTACAGGCTTTCAGGGACACCTGTTAAATCCCTACCTGGGGCATAGAATTGAAACCGTGCATAAAAAAGGGCTTCTTGTGGGTCATGAAAATGTGTTTAGGCATATTTTATGTGGTAACGCTAGCCACACCTTAACAGTAGAGCAATATCCAAATTTGATTCCCATGTGCAAATATTTCACATTCACTTACTAAGCAAAACCCTAGTTTCCAAAATTGACCAAAAAATGGTCTCTTGTCCATGGAACCAAATTACAGGGCCACCCTAGCACTATCCCAATGTCTTGAATCCAACGGAGTGGACAGTTTGTCGATCCAAGCAACGGTCATGATTCTATGGCACGTTGAATCCCACCTCCTACAAGCTTTCAGGGACACCTGTTGAATCCCTACCTGGGGCATAGAATGAGAACCGTGCATCAAAAAGGGCTTCCGGTGGTTCGTGCATGCATGTTTAGGCATGTTTTATGTGGGAATTCTATCCACACCTTCACGGTCGAGCAATATGCGAATTTTACCCCCATGTGCAAATATTTCACATTCACTTACTGAGCAAAACTCTAATTTCAAAAATTGACCAAAAAAATGGTCTCTTGTCCATGGAACCAGATTAGAGGGCAACCCTAGCACTATCCCGATGTCCTGAATCCAACAGAGCCGACAGTTTGTCAATCCGAGCAACGATCATGATTCTATGGCACGTTGAATCCCACCTCCTACAGGATTTCAGGGACACCTGTTGAATCCCTACCCATGGAATAGAATGGAAACCATGCATAAAAAAGGGCTTCTAGTGGGTTGTGCAAGCGTGTTTAGGCATGTGTTATGTGGGAATGCTAACCACACCTTCACGGTTGAGCAATATGCGAATTTGACCCCCATGTGCAAATATTTCACATTCACTTACTGAGAAAAACCCTAGTTTCCAAAATTGACAAAAAAATGGTCTCTTGTCCATGGAACTAGATTGTAGGGCCACCCTATCACTATCCCGATGTCTTGAATCCAATGGAGCCGACGGCTTGTCGATCCGAGAAATGATCATGATTCTATGGAATGTTGAATCCCACCTCCTACAAGCTTTCAGGGACACCTGTTGAATCCCTACCCGGGGCATAGAATGGAAACCGTGCATCAAAAAGGACTTCTAGTGGTTCGTGCAAGTGTGTTTAGGCATGTGTTATGTGGGAGCGCTAGCCACACCTTCACAGTCGAGCAATATGTTAATTTGACCCCCATGTGCAAATATTTCACATTCACTTACTGAGAAAAACCCTAGTTTCCAAAATTGACCAAAAAAATGGTCTCTTATCCATGGAACTAGATTAGAGGACCTCCCTAGCACTATCCCGATGTCCTGAATCCAACAGAGCCGATGGTTCATTGATTTGAGAAATGACCATCATTCTATCGCATGTTGAATCCCACCTCCTACAATCTTTCAGGGACACCTGTTGAATACCTACCCGGGAGAAACAAATTATCGGAGTGAAGGAGATAATTATCATATTAAAGGAGATGTCCTTATAGGATCAACTTTGAGATTCAAGGAAAATGCAATAGACATATCCCAGATAGAGTGGTAGATAATGGTCTTGGGCTATAAGGCATGAGTCATGTAAGTATCAATATAATACAAAAAATCCATTGTAGAAGTCTATTGAATTTATCAATATATGAAGCGTTCAATGTATCAAACTGCAAATAATCAATGAGACCATGAAACAAAAATATCTGAGTACCACATACCTGACTACCTACCTATGGTCATTCGACTAGACCATCAGGATCACCTCTAAAAGAAACAATATCCTTTAGTCTCTCGTGCTCAGAGTAAGGAAACAAGTATCGTGACTTTGATGAGTTCTTATTTGGCATGGTTTGCAGCTGGAGGTTTGTGCCAATAACTAAGTTTTTATAATGGTATACAATTTGACCTGGTCTATAATCTTCAAATACATAACCTTTTTTTTTTCGTGCATGGGAAACCTGTGTCAAATATTTCCCTTTGATAACCATTGAACCAATTGGAAAATCATTGCCCTTGGAGTCGCTTAATGATACAATGAGGGTCTAATTCCCCCATCCAAGCAACGTTCCAGCTAGTAGTCAGTGTGCCATTCATTGTCTCTGGGGACAACCACTGCATATATGTTCCCTGCATAAAATAAAGTGCAGACCTAGGATTCAGCTAACTAAACACAACTAGTTGTCAAACATTTCAAAGTGATCAACATAATAGTCGAACCTGGTTGTATGAGATCTGAAATGTGGTCATAGTCATGTGAAATACTCGACTGGCCTTCCTCCAACTAGGATAATTCTGAAGTTATTTTTCGGCCATTGGGGATTGATACACGATCCTAGCTGTCAACCCAATTTGTGGATTCACGGTTGTCCCATTCACCACTGCTACATGGATAACAAAAACAAGAGAGTTTTCTTGTCCACATTTCAACTATAGCATTGTCTAACATCCTTACTAAATGGAATGCACGAGTTTCTTAGATGGTCTTGCACTCATATAGGTGTGATCGATATACATCGACCACCTCCCAAAAATATATATGTACATGTGCCTTTTGAGATTATTAGTATTCTTGCCTTCTAGTTCCCTGCCCCATCACTAAAGAACACCATGCAACAATGGTCTTTGCATCTTGGATGAGTGAAATAGTTGTGAATTTCATCTCTTGCCTACATAATGCAGTCTTGATATCGACAACAACATATGTTACGAGTTGTGTTTATTTTAACATACCATGGTTTGCATTTCTCGAAGGATCTTTGGCCCAAGTTAAGTTCATTATGTTCATGCCTAAACCTCTCATATAATTCTATTTGTGTCATGTCAAGAAAATGTTTAATGTGGGGCTCACGATCCCTTGAACCCATTCTCAATTTTAGTACATATTTTTGGTTGGATGAAGGTCTACTATTGTCATGCCAAAACTTTGACACCAGTCCCTTTACTGCATCAATGAGCTTCATATCAGAGCATGGCAACCTGCCAACGAAGGACTAGACATCTGTTTCACCTGAGTCAAGTTGTTCTCTTCTAGAACAATACCTACTGAGTGCTTTTATATATAATCCTACAAGTTTGGATGTAGGCTTAAGAAGGCAAAGGGCCTTGGTGCATTTGTTCACGATTGATTGTGACAACACACAACGAGATGCATTGTGATCCTTTGAATGAGATTTCTTTCCAATATTACTAAATGCATCTACCAAACTTCTGACAACATAAAAACTTGGTTTAGAACTATTTATCATCTTTATCCTTAAGTTTTTCCTAACAACAGTCATAGACCTAGATTTTAACAACGATATAAATAATCTACATTTATCTCCATCACATTTATAATCAAAATAGTTGACAAGTATATGTTGAGCTTGATATGCAATACCACGTTTAGACAGCGTACCTTCAAGCGAACCAATGAGACTTTCATCGATTTGTATACGTTTTGGATTTCTTCGGCGTGAAGTTGCTAATGGAGGTAGGGAGGTTGGAATTGCACCCTATACCATATCACCCGGTCAGTCTGGCGTTTGAACATGAGCTTCATGTCCTTCTGTGTCTTCCTGATGGTCAAACGGTGGCAATTGTAAATCCTCTTGAGTGGTCTAAACAACATTGTCTTCTTTTAGCATACCTTCGACATTCAATGTCTCTCTAACTTCATCACTTGTATACCCACATTCAATTAAATCTACAAAGGTTTTAGGTGGCCTTGATGTGCACCTACATTTTACTCCTTGATCAGTGCCATGTAGTGCTCGTTCTTCTATTGATATGGTGACCGAAGACCCGTCGAGCGAATGCTTTTGTCTTTCTTGAT
>LPNX011221906.1:263226-303548 GCA_001517045.1 Pseudotsuga menziesii
TCCAAATTTTCAATATGCTCCTGTTTAGCGGTTCGTCTGATTATGCTGCACACCTCCATTTTTTATGAGATTTTATAAATAGATATGGTTTTTTTTGCAAATTCTAAATATGTAAATTTTAACAAGAATACATTTTTTTTCTATTTTTTTCTTATTTATCTTTTGTCATCACTCCTCAACTCAAAAAACACACTGTTAGTGTTTCGTCCATATTCCTTTCGTTTCTCAACCATTTAAAAAAAATTGTATGGTGCACTAAAGAACACCAACCTCTACATGCTATAAAAAAACCCATTTCCAAATAATTGCATTAAAACATTCAAACGTTGCACCCACAATTGACGTACCGTTTTCGAGGTTTGATCTCTTAGATAATTAAAAATAAAAATAAAAAAATTATTTTTATTATTGGAAAAATAGTCGTGCACTAGTCCTATATGTTCTCTATATGTATACTAGTTTTCGTAAGTTTATTCCATCATTTAGACACTCAAACGCTGCACCCACAAAAACATATACCTTATAATTTGTCACAAAAATAAAAAGTGCCCGTTAAAAAATATCTAACTTTAGATAGTTAACAACATTTTCAATAGAAACAAATTATATATTTGGAAAGGTCATTCAATTTCCTACATTTCTTGTTTTTTACTGATCGCAAGATTCATTGTGTAAGTGTGTCAAAATATCCAGGCAAGTTGATGGATGTCTTTTTTTTCAGTTTTGTATTGCATCTAACACGCCAAAAGAGACCCTCGACTTCTTGCACACACCCATATACATCATTCAGAGAAATTTCCATAAAGAACATAACAAGAGCCCATACACCTTATCCAAGCAGGTAAGTGACCCTCAGAATTCCTAAAACTGCTGCTCAGCATAACCAGAAATAGCTCAAAAAAAAACCATGTGACAAATAACTTAAGTAGAATGAGCAAATTCTAAAAACGTTGGATTGAATCTTCCCCAATAAAATCATCATCATATGATTTAGTAAGTATGAGATGACAAGGAGCCAAACACAACCCCTCCTTGGATAAGATGCCTGTCCTCTTGTTATGTACCCTATAGACATGACTGAAATCCACCCAGGTGAATGAGGACATGAGCAATCTGGTGTTGTAGCACCAAGCCTCAAGGTTCACCATGTCAAGGGTGGATTCCTCATTTTCCCAATTTATAATCACCAAGGAGTCACCAAAGATATGTAGGTAAGGCAGCCCAATATCTTTGGCGACTCGTGATGATGCCCAGAGTGCTAAAAGCTCTGCTCTAATATTTGTGATGCTCCCACATTGTGGCTAAACTCGAGGGGATTGGAATTCAAGTACATCTGCTCAAATTGCTTTTACAAACCATTACCTCATTCTAATAAACTCAAGCCTAGGATAACATTGAATTATTTTAAAAATAAAATTTTAAATTATTATTATATATTTTTAAAAATAAAATATAAATATTTACTTCGATACAAATATATATTTTATTTTATTTTAATGACATATTTTTTTTTTAATGATGATAGATTTAATTTGTTATATTATCCATTATATGTTTCGGAAATAGTCTTGTTTTGTTTTATAAATTTTTTTTTTTTCTTAATAATGATTATTTATTAAAATAATATTATATCATTTAAAAAAATTAAATTTCTATCGATTTCTTTAAGTTCTCTTTGAATTTATTTTCTTTATGAGAAAGGAAACGAGAATATGGACAAATAGTAGCAAACTGAAATTCCTTGAAGACCTCTTGAAACTAGTGATATCTGGAATGGCTTTAAAATGGCTTCTATTTAATCTTTGATTAGTGGTCTAACGATTAGAGGTAAAATGAGGGAGGGTGATCTTGAAACTAAGATACAAAAGATGATGTTTGCTTAAATTATTTAAGCCCAACACTAAAAAGCAACTGTAGGAAGTATCATTTTCATTCAACCAAGTTGGATTTACCATCTTGATCATAGCAACCAAGTTAGACTTCATGGATAGAAGAAGATACCAAAGAAATCACCATTCTCCCAACAAAAATAGAAGTGATCACATAGGAGAATAATGCAAGGCATAACCAATCAATAATATGGATGGTCAAATAAAACTCAAATTGTTCACCAAGTTATCCATGTAATATGGTCTTTCAAAGATTTATAATATAAAATAAGCTTTTAAAAAATGAGTAATGAATGGGCAATCAAAATCCTTAACACTATCATTCTATCTACTTTAATATTTTAGAGTTGGGATATGTATACTAATCTCTATAACCATCTCAACCAAAATCTTATGGTTAGAGGAACCATATTAATTTCACATTTATAATGTAAAGGAAAAGAGATAAACAAGTATAAATGGATTGATAAGTACGAATGGCGTTCATTAATTTGCTAATAAGAATCTATCTTGATATGCATTTTTTTATTCCATTATTTCTTTTATTAATATAATTTAATAAATAATATTTTTTATTAATATAATTTAATAAATAAATAATATTTCATACTCTAAAAGTTAACTATGTTATGAATGCTAGGTTTATAGATTTGTTAAGTTTCAATTTCTTCGTACTTTAAAGAAGAGAATGAAAGGGACTCTGAAAATCATGATAGTGGAAGCTGCCAATAATTAATAACAAAAATGTGAAGGAAAAATGAAACGTTTTACTATCTCTATGTGCGTCAAATCTAAAGAAAAACATGATTGAAGAATCAGAACAATATGGAGGATAACCTACGAAACCTATCAAAATTTAATATTTTATACAATTTTGTAATGTCTAATATTTTGAGTAATATATTTAGAGGTAGTATATCTCAAAAATTTTATATAAAAAAAAAACATTTGATATAACATATATATTTATAGACACATAATTAAAATCTATCCATGTTGCTAAAACACTTGTCAGAGTTTTTTGTTCTGTTACTAAAACATACTTAACGGCTATATGACTGGTTGTGCAATGTAGATGTTTGCTAAGAGAATGATATCATTAGGTGTTCTTGAACCTACAGGTGATGTTTTGTAATAAATTATCTTGTTCTCCAATTAACTAGCGTTATGAAAATTTTGAAGGTTTATTGTTCATTTTTAACTTTACTTGTTCGTTCAACTTTTCCTCAATCGTTGAACACAGCGCTGAAAATCAGGCTCCAATTTATTTATCTATTCAGTCTCGAACATCTAAGTTTATTAGTCTTTCCACAATTTATCTCTCCGCAATGGTCTTTCCGAAATTTATCTTTCCGCAATGAGCCTTCTGCAACTGAGGGTTGCGGATTGTGTTTTTCCTTTCATTTTTTTTTGAATTAACCTTCTGAATTTATCCTTCCATAATTACGGTTTTCTTTTCAACTTTTTCGAATTAACCTTTGATATTTACCCTTTCGAAATTGCAGAATACGGATTGTGGGTTGCCTTTCAACTTTTCAAATAAACCTTCCGCATTTATCCTTCCATAGTTGCGTATTGTGGATTGTCGGTTTCCTTTCAACCTTTTCGAATTAACCTTCCGCAATTGTGGATTGTGGATTACGGGTTGTCTTTCAACTTTTTAAAAATAACCTTCTTCATTTATCCTTCCGTAATTGTGGATTATGGATTCTGGGTTTCCTTTCAAATTTTTTCGAAATAACCTTCTGAATTCATCCTTCCACAACTATGGGTTGCGGATTGCGGGTTTCCTTTTAATTTTTTCGATTTAACCTTCCACCATTGCATATTGTAGATTGAGGGTTTCCTTTCAACTTTTCCGAATTAGGATTCCGCAAAGCGTCTTTCTGCACTTAGATGTTTACTGGTAAAGAGCTTGTATTTTGTTTTTAAACGATTGTGGATGCCATTGAATGGTATTACACTCAAATTGTTATGAATCGTATTTTTTATATTTGAAAAAATGTTTGTGGTAATTCTTATTACGACACATAGGGTCTTTACGATTTCTGTGGAATTGTTCTTTAATTTATTTGTCTTGAATTTATTTAGTAGTTAAACTTGTATATTCATGGTTTTAAATTATGGTTTCCATCCTTCAATGGGCTTACAACCATTCTGTTGAAAATTGTAACCTCAAAGGATATTCTAAATGTATTTTACTGATGTAACCCAAGGGAGATGTTATTATTCATTCGGCGTGGTGTTACTGTTGTATTTGGTCATCATAGAGTGATGAGGTAAAGCCTCCATTGTGTGCCGGGTATTTAGCACCCTAATAAATATAATATAATATTGTATTGAGTCTTCCTAAGTGAAATCAGCCCACTTAGTTAAGTGGGGTCGACTTGTTAGGTTAAATGTCGAGCGATGAAAATAGTATAAATGGAGAAGATGTTTTCCTCATTTGAACACACACTCACTTGTGCACAACGCATAGGATATATATATATATATATATAGATATATATATATATATATATATCTTGGAGGGAGGCACACTTATCTGGGGTATTGTCTTTTGAATTTTATACATCTTATATAGAGGAAGTTCTGTCGGTTTTTATTCCCCATGAGGGTTTCCCAGGATAAATCTTTGTATTATTTTGTGTGGTTGTGCTTGTCTATCTTTCAGTGATATTTTTCTTATGGTTATGTTATTATCATGCTAAATGTTATAAGATGTGATATAAAAATTAAAAACTTAACATGGTATCAGAGACACCTTGAAATAATTCTTTGTACAGCCAAAACAAGTGCTACAGCTAGAACTATTGAAGATTAGGGTTTCATCCTTAAAAACCCTGAAAGACTAAAACTAGTCATTTTGGTGCATTCGTTATATCTCAATATTGGAGAAGTATCAAGAGGAAAAAAAATTATAGGACAAATAATATTCTTGATGTACCATGTGTAAAAGTTCCAGCCTCATATTCGCTATATTCTAGGAGATATGATTCCTCCAAATCAGGGTTCCATCCTCTCCCAGGATTTAGTCTTCAACAGGTGACCTAGGGACAATTGTTGTATCTTGGGATATGAAGGTCGAAATGAAATTTCACAAGATGTTCTAGATAGCGTACAAATATTACATTTAGTGGTAATATTTCCAGACCCCAAAGGTGAAACGTTGACACATGGTAGTCCATACAAGTTCTCTATGCTAAACAATATTGAAATAAGTCACATTGGGAAAACTCGCATAAGTCCCAATTGGTAAAACCAATTCTGCTCTAACCTACATTGTTGGAAAAAGGGCAGAAAAGGATACCTCAGTGTGAATTTTCAGACACACAAGATCATTAATTTTGTATGTACCGCATAAACAATATTAGGAAATTATGTAGAAGAAATTGAAGAAAACTAGGGCATCAGATATTTTGCAGTTCTGATCACAGTTTTGGGAAAATGAGTATGTTACTTAGAATTCCTTGAGGAGGCACATATTTCTATCCAATCAGATCTGAGATATACCTAAGTTGAAAAAATAGGGTTTCTCTATCAAACCCTAGGTCCATCGGAAGCAACATTCGAGAAAATCTTTCAATCAAGCATGAGATTGAAGCAATCTCATTGGTTAAAGAAGAAGCTACAGATCCAGAAGGAGATGATGACAAACAAACAAAGATAATTATTTGATTTGTCTTTCCTGTATATGTTGTGTGTAATGCATGATAGAATGTTTTCATTAAATGACAGTATACTTCTAATATGCATATTATGTGTAAGTAGCCCATGGTGCTATACAACACTCCATTGCTACTTATCTAGAATGAAACCTCTTTGTTGACATATTGGATTAAGTGCACAATCTCAATGATGTCATGGTAGATATGGAAGCCTGAATCTATAAAGTTTTGGTGAGATATGGACGAATGTTGTATTGGCTAAAAAGTTGCATGATGCATAAGAATTTTTCGTTATGCATATGTCCTATGAAATGGTTCTAAACATGCAACTGGTGCATTTGACTTGTAGTAAGGGTCATGCATAAACACCTACAAGAAAAGTAGGATGAGACTTGTTCCTAAGAACAAGTGATGAAAATTCAAGATTCACTCTAATAAACATGAACCTGAAGCTCCCAGGGTTAGAGACACCGTAACGGAAGAAAGAGCTTCAGAGAGTGGTAGATCCACCTCGAGAGATGAAGACCATCTTGGATATGAGAGATAATTCAAGTGAAGAAAAGTATGACAGGACTTCCAAACCAAATTAAGAGGCCTCGGACACACTCTAGTTGTGTGACACAGTTGGGTGACATCATTGATGCAAACCCTTGCAGCTATGGAAGAAGCTATGATCAAAGAGTAACAGTTGATCACGGGGAATGATGACTAGGATATGATTCCGAGACCTAAAGGAAAGTCTGTAGTGTCTTCCATATGGATCTACAAGAACAAGTATACAAAGCAAGGTTCGTGGTTTGTATTAGAAAGAATACACTATGGCATGACATACTCTATTGAATAGACACACTTCTCCAGTAGAAGTATATATCGAGCAAAGAACCATCTGTACAGAATAGGATTTGTACAAGCTCAGAAGGAACCCATAGAAAAGCACATCCAGGAGATTGAAAGATCACCTAGAGTGATGAATATCTTAACCTTTTCTACAAGGTTGAATATGGAAACCTATAGAAGATAAGAAGCTCACAGATGGGTGCAAAAGGAACTTTTCGACAAAGTTCAAGATAAAGGGATCTTGGTATATAGTAACCTGAGATGGATACATAGTAGCATAGTATGCTACCTGTCACTCCAATAAAGACTGCAGAGAGAGGATAATGCTCTCCTTCAGGGGGAGTGACTGCAGAAGATCACGGAGTTTGACATGATACAACAGGATGGACAACTCCCTACTGGAATAAGATTTTACCAAGAGTAAAGTGGGTTCTAACCTTCAAGGTTGAATGTGGAAAACTAGGATATGTCGATGACCTGACAGAATCAACTCATGGTAGAAGAAATGATGAAAGAATACGAGAATAATGTTTGGGATATAGTACCCAAACCAAGAAAAAAATAATGTGGTATCTTCCAAGTGGATTTGTTGTTGATGGAAGTATTTAAAAATACAAGATTTTTGGCTAGAGTATTCTCTCAAGAGAGAGGGAACTGATTATGAAGAGGCATTTTATCCAGTAGCAAGGCACACTTCCATTAGAACCATCATGGCACTTGGTTCCATGATGAAGTGGGATCTACACCAGAAGGATGTAAAGACAACTTTCCTTAATGGTGTGATTGAGGAATAGTTTTACATTGAACAACCACAAGGATTCGAAGTCAAAAATAGAGCAACTCATGTATGGACTGAAGCAAGATCCTAGAGCTTGGTATGGAAGAATAGATAGCTTCTTGGAAAGCATGGAATTTACCAAGAGTAAAGTTGATCCTAACCTTTACCTTAAGGTTATGGATGATGAAACTCGAATACTATTGTTGTATGTGGATGATCTATTTATGACTGGAAATGAGAAACAATTCATAGATTGCAAAAAGAAGCTAGATGAAGAATTTGAGATGAAATATCTTGGATTGATACATTATTTCCTAGCACTAGAAGTGTGGCAGAGCTCATAAGGAATCTTTTCAAACCAGGGAAAGTATGCTGTGGAAATATTAAGAAGATTTGATATGTTGGATTGTAAAGCCATGGCCACAACCATGGATACCAACATGAATTTGTTGTCTAATGAGACACCAGAGTTAGTGGATATGACTCGATATTGATAGATTACTGATTCATTGATGTGTCTGATGAAATCAAGGTCATATATATGCTTTGCTGTGAACACCTTGAGTCAGTATCTAGTTAAACCTAGATGGGTTCACCTGATAGCTGCAAATCACATGATGAGGCACCTAAATGGTACGATAGACTTAGGACTTTACTATGGTAGAGATCATGACTACATATTATATGAATATACGAATTCAGGTTGGGAAGGAAGTGCCGCAGACAAGAAGAACACCTCAGATGGATGTTATGGTCTGGGATCCGCCATGATCTCATGGTTTAGTAAGAAACAATCCAGTGATGCTCTCAAAAATGTTGAAGTAGAGTACATTGCAACTTGCTCTGTATTTGGGAATCCATATGGCTTCAGAAAATTGATGTCAGGACTATTTGACATGAACTTGGATACCACGTTGATTCTTTGTGACAACCTGTAATATCTCAAATTTTGGACCTAACACTTATAGGCATGTGCCTACTGATTATGATGATTATCTTGATGTTTTATTTTTTTTATATATTAGGTCAAAGACCCCACTGCATATGAACATGATGATTTTTTTTATATATTGGGTGTAAGCCAATTATTAATGATATATGTATATACTTGTTTGTGTTGGGTGTGGACCCTGAAGCACATGATTGATGAGATGTTTTGTGTTGAGCAAGGAGCTCTGGAGCACTTGAGTGATTAATGAATTGTGTTGAGCGAGAAGCTCTGGAGCACATGAGTACTTACCTTTGTGTTGAGTGAGAAGCTCTAGTACACATGAAAAGATAATTGGAAGTGTTGGGCATAATCCCTGGAACCTTCCATGTTGATGTTGAGCATAAGCTTTGAAGCATTGGATCCTTGGCCATTGTATCCCTAGGTGTATCATGCAAGTACATCCTAGCATTAGTATTGAGTGGGGAGCTCTGGAATTTCATTGAATTGTAACTCCATGTTAAAGAGTTGATTATGGGATCTGGTAAGTGCTAGGGTTTACTGAAAAGAATTTAATAAACTTTCGAGTGAAAACGAATCGAGAAAAATATTGATCTCATCATACTTATTTATAAGTGATTAAATGAAATTTTGAATTTCTGTATTCTCATCAAAGTACTTAAGATCTACCACGTTATATGAGGGAAATCCAACATGAAAGAATGTTTAGAGTTTCCTAGCCTATTAGACCTAAACCATCTACCTACTTGACCTTAATGAAGAAGTGTCATTAAATCTAGGGATCGTGGTATATGATTCCCAAAGACAAATGTTAATAAAGTGTTATATTATTATGTACTTTATACATGTTATGTATAAATAATTAAATATATTAATAATATAAATAAATGAAAGAAAGAAGAAGAGCTCCATCAATTATTATTTATTATGAAAGATTAATAAATAGTATAATGTCTATAAAAGTCCAACTAGGATATGTACAAAGTTCCTAAGTTAAAGTATTAATGATTTACCCAAAGTAATTGAAAAGGGTTAAATTAAGAAACCAAGGTTTCTTGATTTAACTGTCCCTTTGACTGAAAAAGTTTGTCTATGAAGACTCAAGCCAAGGAAAGGCTTGGAGTGCTGATCTATCATTAGAGGATTCATTTTTTTGCCTGTTTTCTCTCAAGTAAATTCTTGAAGAAAAATTTCCTGGAAGAAAAAGGAGAACTAATCTAGATCTTATACATGAGTTAGGAAACCCTACCTTAGGAGATATAAGCTACTTGGATGTTGCATAACAACTCAGGGGGATCCAGATTAGAACCAGGAATGGTTCCAGGTCATGGTTGGGGAGAATGTGGTAGTTTCCAAGTGATTTAGTCATCAAAATTAGAGGTCAGATCTGTCTTAAATTGTTAATGTTGGTTATCTAAAAAGTGTGCAGGTTCATCCATTAAAAGAGATTTAGAAAATCATAGGTATGATTTCTTAGTATGTCAAGTTCACTTCTAAGGTAAATGTTGGCTGCTTTATGTAAATTTTCCTTATATATTTCTAACCCTAGAAATGATGGTTATGTCCATATCTCCTAGGGTTACATTTCTTAAATCCTAACCCTAGACTGTATTCTATTTTATAGATTAATTGATAGAAATGTTAGGTAAGTGATTTCAATGCATCTCCTAACCCTATGTGTTTGATTTTCTGGTTAGAAACTGCTAGGGTTCGTATTTATTAAATATTACCCTTAGGTTGTAAATGTTATCATAGGCTATATATTACTAGGATTGCATCTTTAACTTTGTTTCTGTATCACTTCATTATTCAGATTTTATTACTGTAAACTAGGGTTTGATTTTCAGTAACTAAGTATTCGTCCTCTAGTCTTATTACTCTGCTGACATATTTCATTTGTCGGCAAAGGCTTGTCTAAGTTTATTTCCAACTAGTTCAGAAGTAGGAATTCATGTATTTTACATAATTACTAGCTTCAACCTAAAGTACCAATAAAGGAACTATGATAGTATCCATCTAATTATCAACAACAGTAAGTAAACTAGAAATATTGAATATAAGTATTTAGTTACAAAACTAGAATATAAATTTAATTAAGAGTAAATAAACCATTAAGACCTTACAAGGTATGTCTTCCTAAACCATAAACTAAATAGCAAATCAATTCTATTAAAGTAACAACATCATAACTACATGAGCAAAGGAGGCATCGTGACCATCCATGTGGTCCTGTTGCAGCTGCAACAATTTCCCAAATGCTAGAGTATTCTCTCAAGAGAGAGGGAACTGATTATGAAGAGGCATTTTCTCTAGTAGTAAGGCACACTTCCATCAGAACCATCATGGAACTTGGTTCCATGATGAAGTGAGATCTACACCAGATGGATGTAAAGACAACTTTCCTTAATTGTGTGATTGAGGAATAGTTTTACATCGAACAACCACAAGAATTCGAAGTCAAAAAGAGAGAGACTCATGTATGGAAGTTGAAAAAGGCTCTGCATGGACTGAAGCAAGATCCTAGATCTTGGTATGGAAGAATAGATAGCTTCTTGGCAAGCATGGAATTTACCAAGAGTAAAGTTGATCCTAACCTTTACCTTAAGGTTATGGATGATGAACCTTGAATACTATTGTTGTATGTGGATGATCTATTTCTGACTAGAAATGAGAAATAATTCATATATTGCAAAAAGAAGCTAGCTGAAGAATTTGAGATGAAAGATCTTGGATTGATACATTATTTCCTAGCGCTAGAAGTGTGGCAGAGCTCATAAGGAATCTTTTTGAACCAGGGAAAGTATGCTGTGGAAATATTAAGAAGATTTGATATGTTGGATTGTAAAGCCATGGACACACCCATGGATACCAACATGAAGTTGTTGTCTAATGAGACACAAGAGTTAGTGGATATGACTCAGTACAAACAGATTATTGATTCATTGATGTGTTTGACGAACTCAAGGTCAGATATATGCTTTGCTGTGAACACCTTGAGTTAGTATCTAGTTAAACCTATATGGGTTCACCTGGTAGCTACAAATCATGTGATGGGGTGCCTAAATGGTACAGTAGACTTAGGACTTTACTATGGTAGAGATCATGACTACATATTATATGAATATACGAATTCAGCTTGGGCAAGAAGTGCCACAGACAAGAAGAACATCTCCGATGGATGTTATGGTTTGGGATCTGCCATGATCTCATGGTTTAGTAAGAAACAATCCAGTGATGGTCTCAAATATGTTGAAGCAGAGTACATTGCAACTTGCTGTGTATTTCGGAATCCATATGGCTTCAGAAAATTGATGTCAGGACTATCTGACATGAATTTGGATACCATGTTGATTCTTTGTGACAACCTGGAATATCCCAAATTTTGGACCTAACACTTATAGGAATGTGCCTGCCTACTGATTATGATGATTATCTTCATGTTTTATTTTTATTTTTTATATTGGGTCGAAGACCCCACTGCATATGAACATGATGATTTGTTTTATATATTGGGTGTAAGCCAATTATTAATGATATATGTATATGCTTGTTTGTGTTGGGCGTGGACCCTGAAGCACATGATTGATGAGATGTTTTGTGTAGAGCAAGGAGCTCTGGAGCACCTGAGTGATTGATGAATTGTGTTGAGTGAGAAGCTCTAGAGCACATGAGTACTTACCTTTGTGTTGAGCGAGAAGCTCTAGTACACATGAAAAGATAATTGGAAGTGTTGGGCATAATCCCTGGAACCTTCCATGTTGATGTTGAGCATAACCTCTGATGCATTGGATCCTTGGCCATTGTATCCCTAGGTGTATCATGCAAGTACATCCTAGCATTAGTGTTGAGCGAGGAGCTCTGGAATTTCATTGAATTATAACTCCCTGTTAAAGAGTTGAGTATGGGATCTGGTAAGTGCTAGGGTTTACTGAAAAGAATTTAATAAACTTCTGAGTGAAAATGAATCGAGAAAAATATTGATCTCATCATACTTATTTATAAGTGATTGAATAAAATTTTGAATTTATGTATCCTCATCAAAGTACTTAAGATCTACCACATTATACAAGGGAAATCCAACATGAAAGGATGTTTAGAGTTTCCTAGCCTAGTAGACCTAAACCATCTACCTACTTGACCTTAATGAAGAAGTGTCATTAAATCTAGGGATCATGGTATATGATTCCCAAAGAGAAATGTTAATAAAGTGTTATATTATTATGTACTTTATACATGTTATGTATAAAGAATTAAATATATTAATAATATAAATAAATGAAAGAAAGAAGAAGAGCTCCATCAATTATTATTTATTATGAAAGATTAATAAATAGTATAATGTCTATAAAACTCCAACTAGGAAACGTAGAAAGTTCCTAAGTTAAATTATTAATGGTTTACCCAAAGTAATTGAAAAGGGTTAAATCAAGAAACCAAGGTTTCTTGATTTAACTGTCCCTTTGACTTAAAAGTCTGTCTATGAAGACTCAAGCCAAGGAAAGGCTTGGAGTGCTGATCTATCATTAGAGGATTCATTTTTTTGCCTGTTTTCTCTTAAGTAAATTCTTGAAGAAAAATTTCATGGAAGGAAAAGGAGAACTAATCTAGATCTGATAGACGAGTTAGGAAACCCTACCTTAGGAGCTATAAGCTACTTGCGTGTTGGATACCAACTAGGGGGGATCCATATTAGAACTAGGAACGGTTCCAGGTCATGGTTGGGAGGAATGTGGTAGTTTCCAAGTGATTTGGTCATCAAAATCAGAGGTCAGATCTGTCTTAAATTGTTAAAGCTGGTTATCTAAAAAGTGTACAGGTTCATCCATTAAAGGAGCTTCAGAAAATTACAGGTATGAGTTCTTAGTATGTCAAGTTCATTTCTAGGGTAAATGTTGGCTGCTTTATGTAAATTTTCCCTATATATTTGTAACCCTAGAAATGATGGTTATGTCCATATCTCCTAGGGTTACATTTCTTAAATCCTAACCCTAGATTGTATTCTATTTTCTAGATTAATTGATAGAAATGTTAGGTAAGTGATTTCAATGCATCTCCTAACCCTATGTGTTTGATTTTCTAGTTAGAAACCGCTAGGGTTTGTATTTATTAAATATTACCCTTAGGTTTTAAATGTTATCATAGGCTGTATATCACTAGGATTGCATCTTTAACTTTGTTTCTGTATCACTTCAGTATTCAGATTTTATTACTGTAAACTAGGGTTTGATTTTCAGTAACTAAGTATTCGTCCTCTAGTCTTATTACTCTACTGACATATTTCATTTGTTAGCAGAGGCTTGTCTAAGTTTATTTCCAACTAGTTTAGAAGTAGGAATTCATATATTTTACATAATTACTAGCTTCTACCTAAAGTACCAATAAAGGAACTATGATAGTATCCATCTAATTATCAACAACAGTAAGTAAACCAGAAATATTAAATATAAGTATTTAGTTACAGAACTAGAATATAAATTTAATCAAGAGTAAATAAACCATTAATACCTTACAAGGTCTGTCTTTCTAAACTATAAATTAAATAGAAAATCAATTCCATTATCGTAACAACATCATAACTACATGAGCAGAGGAGGCATCGTGACCATCCATGTGGTCCTATTGCAACTGCAACAATTTCCCAAATTTTTTGAAAATTTTGGACCCTCCTTTTGGTTTTATCTAGCCTAGGTTTGATTGATTTCTTTAAATCTGTCCTGGAAGTCCAGTTTTTCTACTTAAATTGATCTTTGGGAAGTCGGAGGATTAGTCAACTTTTTTTTTCTTTGTTTCTCAATTTGAATGAGGTAGTATTGTCGTTGCCCTAGTCAAAGAGTCTTTCGCTTTATTTGAGCACTTAACATTCTGATTTTTTTTCGATGATTTATTTATTGATGTCGGGAGTCTGTTGAAGAATGAGCTAGGGCATTAGTCCTCTATGCCACCGAAGTTTTGGAAGGGAAAACAATGAAATTCCCGATGGACAGTCCTGTTTCTCGCCGATCCATGTTTTTATCTCCCTTTTGTTTTTCAAACCTTTGATGACTTGATTTTTTATTGCTATCGAAATGAGTTTCGAGATTGGATCAAAGGGCTTGTCCTCTACGTAATTGACGTTTCGGAAGGAAGTTGGTGAATAGTCCAAAGGTTATCCTTTTTGCTTGCCGGTTCCGATGTGTTAAGGGTTTTAGTTCCGATCTCCGATGTATAAACATCGCAATGATAGTGCTCGTCATTGCCGACACTGTGGCAACGTTTAGGTTTGAATCACTGACATTACAGAAACGTTGAGGTTTGAATCACCGATCCTTAGCATTTAGAGCTTCCGACCATCGACAGATTTAATGTTGTCGCGGATCCGTAATAGTTTCTAAGTCTACCATTGCGGCTATCAACAAAAATTTTCTCCCGATGTTTAGTGATTTCAACCAATGATAGTGTTTTCCTGCTGATTCTTTTACCGAAGGGTTTATATATAGAGGCGGAGCGTTATTTTATTATTATTCGTGTTGAAAAATTGTGTTTGCTCTAGTCCTTGTCGATTGAGCTATTTCACGTGCCCAGCTGTCCGGATTTCACTCGTTAGCGTGCTACCATGGAGTTTTGGGTCATCCTGTCGACTCCACTGCATTTTTCCAGGTAGGAAAACTACGGCTTTGTCTTTTGATTCTTATTCGTTGATTGGAACCATGGATTTTCCTGGGGTAGGTTTTTCACACTTAGGTTTTTGCATGAGTTTTCCCACTTAAAGCTTATTTTTTCTTCGCTGTATACTTGCATAACGTTTTAAGGTCGAGGAATTTAACTGTTATAGTTTTCCTGAACGAGTTTTTTTTTTGAGCCCGCATGATTGAGACGTTATGCACGCTTTACTCCTGTCTGAAGGATTTAGGGGTTGGTACAGACAAGCGTTACGCTTTCTACACCACCCATTCGTTGGTTATTCATGGTCATGTAGGGGGGGGGTTTAAACTATTGTATGTGTTTACCCTATTTTCGTGGAACGACAGAGGTTTTCAAGGTTTTGGTCTGGTTAGTGTTTTCTAGATGAGGAACCATGGTATAGGGTATAGATTTTTGAGGTTTAGCAGTAGCAGCAATGTGGTCCATGCTTTTATTGAAGGAGTAAGATTACCACCAAGCTGGTTCGGATTAAAATGAAGAGTCTGTTCTACCGGGGTTGTGCTTTTAGTGACAGATAGTGGACTTAGAGGATTTTAAGACACAATTGTAGGATTTTCTTTTATGCCTTGTCATTTTTCTTTTCATGCATTAATACTATGTATAGTTCATTTCTCATAATGCATATGGAAGAGGTAAATAGATTGATAATGTTTTTTGTTATTATTGTTTCACTTGGTAAAAGCTAAATGGTCTAAGAACATGCTATGTTTATCACAGGGTGATTGTTGCAAAGGAGATATGTCTAAAAGACAAAAGAAGAAGGCTCCAGTTGTGGAAGGAGAACCAGAGGTTGAGATCATCACTAGGGTTGAATACATATATGAAGATACCAAATATACCACCGGGGTCAAACTCGATTATAAATAGGGTGAGATATACAGGATGATTGCAAATAAGAATGTTCCTAATGCAGGATTCGAAGAACTGACTATTTATGCAAACATCGAGGAATCAACTCTTATGAAAGTAGCCACAAGACCTAAGGTGTTCATGTGCTCAGAGGTAATCAGTTGGATTCTTCCTAGGGCAGATGTAATTGCGACAATCCTTGAAAATACTACTAAACAAGGCTACGCTACATACATCCCTACTTATGTCTCCATGGCATATCATCTGCCTCCTACTTAGATTTACTTAATAAAAAGCTGGTTGAAAGACACAGATATGGACCTGGTAGAAACAGTTAAAATAATGATGATACCAAGGAATAAATTTCAAACCAGGCCTTCAGGGGAATATGATACATCTACTCTTTGGACTCCCTATAGATTTATTGCACTTATGCTAAATAGGATTTTTTGGAGAGCTAATGGAAAAAGCATCAAATTAGGATGGACACCAATTATCTTCTATGTGGCCACTCGAGGAACCATATTCAACTGGTCAAACATAGTGTCCAATAGCCTCTCAGCATGCATATCCTCAGCCTTGGGAGGGGTGTCATAGAAGAAATCAGAGTTCTACATGAGCTCTATCTTATTTGACTATATACTGTGTACCCAGTCTTTTCTAGCCTTGAGGTGTAATTGGGATAGAGACAAGACTGCGGTATACACTGCATATAAATTATTTTGGGCACACAAATACTATTGCTACTATAGAGAAATATGTGAACACTTCATCATGGCTTTGTAAACTCTAATTTTCCTGACTGAATGCAACTGCATGTCCGAAGAGGCGTTCAAAGTCATTGAGGAATATGGAGACTATTATTTAACTAAGGGAGGAATGTATATCATAATGTATGGGGGTTCCAAAGCACCTTCTTTACTACCTAAATATGCCACTGATTATGTGCTACATAAAGAGGCAGTGCGGCATGTATATCTTGATGGTTTGGGGAGTTTCTTGTTCGAGCATAAAAAGGCAACATATCCTGCCATACCTATCTAGTTAGGGAGTTATAAGTTTTCAAAGGTAAAACAGACTACAGAATTTGTGCAGGAGCTAGAGCACTTCCATTTTGGTGAGATGAAATTTCACAGGAATGACTTCCGGAATAAGGTAGAAGAGCACTACAAACAGGCAAGCATTCATTTCGAGTATACCAACTTTTGGGACAAGGACGAGGAAACATTCAGGAGTGCAAAGAACATGAATGCCCTAGAGAAGAGATTTAAATAAAAAATCACTATTGTGGGTAGAAAAGGAAAGACTGCACAGAAGACTAAGATAGTGGAAGAAGAAAAGGCCAAAAGAGGGAAGAAGATGCTAGAAGGCTAGCATAGGCGGCAGAGAGGATGCTGAAGAATGAAGAAGAAGAAAGAAAGAGAGCTGCAAAGGAAGCAAAAAAGAAAGAAGAGGAGGAGAGAAAGAGGAATGAAGAAGCAGGGATAAAGAAAAGACAAGAAGAAAGTGAAGGTATAAGATTAATAGGATCTCAAAAGGATCAACAGACTACTGAACAGATGGATACACAGGAGGGACATGATCAAACAGATCAAGGGCATGGACAAGATAATATTGATCCCTAGGAGCCTGTTGTAGCTTCTGGAAACACTCAAGGGAAAGCTGTGTTTTCTAGAATGAATTTGATCCCTTTCATGCAAAAATAAGGGGAGGAAGTACCCGACTTCAGTACTATTTTCTATGACAAGGAGAAGAAAAGGATTGTTAAAAGAATCGAGAAAAGGGTTAAAACTGGAGGACAATCTGGAAAGATTATAACTGATAAGACTTTGGTGTATGGAATAGATGTAGATCCAATATTGACAGCAAGAGCAGGTGTGGCATTAACCCAAGCTACTGAAGATAATGTAGACAGGCTGATGATGGATCTTGAGCAGTCAAGAAAGAACATAGCACAATTAAAAGAAACACTGAAAAAGGAGAGGGATCAAGGTCATAAATTGAAAAGAAAATAGTAGGACATGATGAATGAAGTGAGGACTTCAAGATCAGAACTCCAGACTCTGCAAGCCAATAAGGAGGCTTTAGAAATTTCTGCAGGGAAAACAGAAAAGGATGCTCAGAACAGCTTAGAAGAATTACAGAGGCTATAGCTAGAGCATCAAGTGTTAAAAACTGAGAAAGATGACCTCCGGGTGTCCTATGAAACCCTAAGTGCAAAAAAGGACCAGCTACAAAGAAGAATTGCTGAGTTAGAGGTGGAGAAGGCTACTACAAAAGAAAGAGAAAAGAAATATCAAATGCAGGTGGAAAGCCTAGAAGAACAGAATACTTCATTAAAAGCATCACTGAAAGATGCTATGGAACAGAGGACAAACTTCCAACCGTTAAAAGAACATGTTCTAATTCAAAGAAGGAAGATCCACGAATTACAAATTTGCATTGAGGAAGAAAGATGTAAGATTTTACAAATAGATAGCAGATTAGAAGAAATTTTGGATACTACTTCCTATTTTTTGGACAAATCTCAAGAGATTCTAAAGATTCTAATGGGAAGAATAATGTGGATAGAAACAAATGAGGACTCTCCTGGAGGGCTACCAGTTAAAGATTGGGAGAGTTTAAAGCAGGATTATGATTTATTGGAGTTTGAAATCAATATTGCGGAAGAATTCAAGAAAACTGTAAAGAAAATGAAAGGAGCATGTGCCGAATACTGCAGAAGGGTGCTTGCTACATACAATAGATGCCAGATTTCAGTAGAGAGGATATTGGACGCAATTACAGAGCATAAAGTGTTTATAGAGCATCTACAGAATAGATGTCAGGAAGATGAGCAAGTGATCTAACAGGGAAAGGATCTAAATGAACAAATTTTAAAGAATGCAGTTGCACATGCAGCTGTAAGTATACACCTCCTGGAGGATCAGTGGTGCCTCAGTCCTGCAAGAATAGAAGGTGTAAGGAACCAGGTAGCCAAATATGAGATAAATATCTATTTTCTTGAACCCTCTAGATTTGAAGGTATTGCAATGGAGGCCCAGGCATGGAAAAAGTTCATCAACGACCAAGCGGGTCCCTCTTCATAAAGTATTTTAAAAGATTTCTGTTTTAAAATGTAATATAGTGTATAAATCATGAGCACATACTACAAGACAAAATTTTGGAACTGAAAGGTTGGGGAAGTCCAAAATTCATTAAGGGGTAGCCCAAAGGTTTTACTTTTTTTTATAAATAAAGGAGAGTTTAGATGAAGAAAGGGATTTCTTTCCCAGACCATTTTTGAGAGTATATTGTAAGAAGAACTACTTCCTTTTACAATAAATAATTACAAGTTTCTGCTCGAGAAATTTTGGTGGAATGTTTCAAATGATTTTCCATGGATCAGTTGAATGTGAACTATTTCGTTTTCAGCTTATGTCCATTAACTATGAGATCGTTCTAACTCATTGAAGTTCTGTTCATGTTATGAATGTCTTCTAGTTTATTTTGTGAAATTTCCACTCTGAGTAATGAAGGTTGTCATAAACAATAAGCTATCTTGTTGTTCATATTTCTATTGATGTTCATGTGTTCTGAAATAATTAACAGCTATCTGTAATTTTTCTTAATACATGTACAGAGATACATTACTCATTCATAACTAATAATTTTGCTTCCTAGGGATAGGTTAGTTAGTTAAATTTTAGTTCCTTGTTGTTTGTGATTTAGATACGAGAGAGGTAAGAGGAGAGGTAAGAACCTACGCATCACATTGTGACACTCCTCGTTATCTCTATCAATTTTCATTTTTAGATAGGCACTTGCACATCATAACTTAAACACAAAAAACTAAAAATATACACGGTGGACTGGGCCATAACTGGTTAAACATTTTAGTTTGTTACTTGACATGCGGTAGTCGGACTGTAAACCGGACAGAATCCTCATACCAGATAGTAACGGGCTAGTTGGGAACGTTTATTGGGGAGAATCCCTAACTGTTGTTACCTACGATTTTCCAGGCCTCAACCGTTTTTGGCACTAGAAGGAGGGCCACCAGTGCATGGTTGAACGAGGAATCTCACTACCTCGAAATTACTCCACCGGTGACAGTTCTGAAAGTAGTTTGTTTCACAAACCCACTCTTGAAGATAAAGAGAAAGGGTATTTGTATCCTATAGATAATGAATTGGTTGATGATTTAAGAATAATCACTAGGGCATATGCGAAAAATATTGGAGGATTACCTATCATTTCTGTCTTACCTAGAAGAGAGTATCAGAAGAAAGATCGCCCTCAATTAGAAGACTCAGTGTTGGTAGAAGATCTTGAAGAACTGGTAAAAGCATCCTTACAAGAAGTTGAACAACCTTTGAATCAATTGGATCCAGGTTCACCTTATTGTTCACCTTTCTAGACCCTTGTTCAGTCATAAGCTCATTCTCCACTCAGAATCATGGCTAATGTAAATGCAACCAACCACCTCCACCGCCTGCTTGGAGAGCTAGGTCGCCTTTAAATTTGACACCTCCCTTGCATGATTTGCCTCAAGATTTTGACAAGATGTTACCTAAGTTTGAACCAAGTGAAGGAGTTTTGGTAGATGATCATTTACAGATTTTTTACTTGGCTATAGAATGATTACGAGCCGAGGAGCATGAATATGTAGTGTGTATATTGTTTCCCCACACTCTAAAAGGAAAAGCAGCCTCATGGTATTTTGCACTTCCTGCAAATTCAATCACAAATTGGAACACATTTGAGAAAATGTTTGGAAGTAAATATGCAGTTTAGAAAACTCATGCAGCCTTAATGAAGGGGTTATGTGCTCTAAAGAAAGAAAGAAAAGAAAAAGTACATTATTTCACTCAAACATTTGTTTCTTACCTAAACAATTTTAATGCAGTAAATAAGCCATCTAAAAATGCTCCGATAGAATACTATACCTCAACCTTTGGGCCTGATCTAGCGATGTTTGCCAAGATATCAGTGAGGCCTACATTAGCAGAAACTTATGAAGAAGCTGAGAAGGTGGAGGTTGATATGGAAAGCATAGAAAATTATCCTGTGTAGTTGGAAGAAAACACTTTTGGAAGGAAGAAAAATTTATCACTGACTAAGCCTAAGCATGAGTGGTCATAGGATTTTGAAGGGATGTTGAAGATGATGCAAAAGTTGTCCAACAGAGTGATAGATTTAGAGAAGGAAAAAGAGGTTCACAAATCATATAAGCCTTATTATAAGAAAAGGGAAGACAATAGTCAACCTAAGCCTCCTCCACACAGTCCTGCAGCAATGAATTTAACTGATGTAGGCATGGATAATTTTTGTACTTTTCATCAACAGCCTCATTTTGAAAATAATTTCCCCCAATGGATAAATTCTATGACACTGGTAATGAATCAACTATTGGATTCCAAATTGATAGAAAATGGTAAATAGGAAGAAAAAGATAATCAACCCACAGAAAAACAAGAAGAAGATACTTTGGCTTTATGGGATTGTGTCTCAATGTTTGATACAGGAGAAGAAGATTCTCTAAAACAAGAGGAAACATCAAATACTAATGTGACAACAAGAAGTCAAATTTTGTTAAAAGAAGATAAGTCAATACTTCCTAAGATTAAGAAACTTCAAGAAAATATGAAGAAGATACAAAAGAACACTACAACTGTTAAAATACCTGAATTTACCATTTCAAGTCAAGATTCGAAGAAAATTAACATGCCTCTGAAGCCTATTGAAGATAAGATTGATAACGTCAAGAAGAATCTCAAAGAACTTGAGATGGGTTATGATATTGTGGAAGACATTAAGAAAGCTAAGGAAAATATCTCGTTGTTTGAAATGTGTAATGTACCTCAGCAGAAGGAGAAATTGTTAAAAGCACTTGAGGTACCATAAGAAGAGCTTCCCACTGACAACCAACTTGAAGAACAAATTGGTGAAGCAACTGTGGGAGGTAAGTCTAAGTATAAAACCCCATCATTTCTACTAACTTTTGATATTTTCAACTATAACGTGCACAACTGTTTAGTAGACTTAGGATTATCAGTCAACGTTATGCCACTTTCAGTTTGCAACAAAATCAATGGACAACCTAAACCATCTACTTAGAAGCTTCTTCAGTTAGACAGGACAGCTGTGAAAGTAATAGGGGAAATGGAAGATGTTCCCATTCGCTTATCTGTAGATGAGAGGGTATGTTAGTACATCGACATTGTAGTAGCAGACATACCTGATTCTTATGGACTGGGTTTGAGTCGAGACTGGTCGACAAGGCTAGATGGATACTTTGCATCACATTGGTCACATTTATGGTTGCCTCATAAGGGAAGTCCCAATCAGGTAAAAGTCTTAAGAGAGCCTCAAATGAAATACAATGTTACTAAGTTAGAAGGAAAGAATGAGCCATTAAACTCTGTGTTGGGAAATTACTTCATTGAATTGGAACCAGGAAATTACCAAGATGAAGAAGCCAGCAGTACGCCTGACACCTAGCCCAATCTCCTTCGATTTTCACGGGCTGATGAGATTGACTATAAAATAGTAAAGTTTAGTTTCAGATGTAGTTTTTAATTCAAGTTCAGTAGAAGTAGATAGTTTTTGGTCCCTTTATTTTGATGGATCTAAAACATTGGAAGGATCAGGAGTTGGTTGTGTCCCGATTGATCCAAAGAATAATAAACATTTTGTTTCTTGTAGATTAGAATTTGAATGTACAAATATTACAGCCGAGTATGAAGGACTAGTTCAGGGACTTAAAAAGGCAATAGAACTGAAAGTAAAAAATATGAAAGTATATGGAGACTCTGAAATTGTTGTTAAGCAAATTCAAAATAAGATACACTGTATTTCACCACATTTAAAAGCCTATCAAAATGAACTTTGGAATTTGCTTATAAATTTTCATGCATTCAATATTGTGTCCATTCCTAGATTAAAGAATGCAGCAGCTGATTTACTAGCTACCTCAACTGCAAGGCTAGTACCTTCTAATAATAGATGCTCTATTGAATTACTTTCCAGGCCTTCTATTCTTGATATGATCACACATTTATGGGTTTTTGACGATGATCAACAAATTTTGGAATGCTTGATGAATGATGAGACTTTTAAAGGAGCAATAATAGATGATGAAGAACATCAAGAAGAATTAAAAGTTGGGAACTTTATTCCTAAGGGATTCAGGACCTTGGAATGAATGTTTGACTTAAACAACAAATTCAGAAAGCCAGGGAATGTCAATACTCATAGCTCATCCTTTCAATTTGAGCTAATAAATTTAGGGACTGAAGCTGAACCCATATATGTAAATTTGGGAAAGTGTTGTTCTCCAGGCGAAAGAAGTAAGTTCATTGGTCTGTTCAAACAGTACAAAGATGTGTTTTCCTTAACATATGAAGAGCTTAAAACTTATGACACAAAGATCATACAACATGTCATCCCAATTAAAGCTGGAGTCAATCCTTACAAACAACCTTTGAGGAAGATGCATCCGAAGCTGGAACCTTTAATTCAGAGTGAAGTGAAAAAATTGTTGGATGCTAAAATTATATTCAAAGTCAGAAATTTGGAATGGGTTTTGAATTTGGTGCCAGTAAGGAAAAAATCAGGAGAAATCAGGCTCTATGTAGATTTCATAAACCTCAATCATGTGTCAGATAAAGATAACTATCCAGTCCCACCCATGGAGAAAAGACTGCAGATGGTTTCAAGTTCTGAATTGTTTTCATTATTAGATGGATTCTTTGGCTATAATCAAGTATTAGTAACTGAAGAGGATAGGCTTAAAAACACATTTAGAACCAAGTGGGGAAATTTTGCTTACAGGAGAATGCCCTTTGGACTCATTAATGCTGGAGCTACTTTCCAGAGGGCCATGGATATAGCTTTCCATGGTCTTATTGGCCATAGTGTTGTGGTATATCTTGATGATGTCACAATATTTTCAAAAAAGAGAGAGGAACATGCATTCCATCTGAAACAAATTTTTGAGTGTTGTCGAAAATATAGTATTTCACTGAATCCTAAGAAATGCGTGTTTGCGGTCATAGAAGGAAAACTACTGGGTCATATTGTTTCTAAGAAAGGGATCTCCATAGACCCAGAAAGGATTAAAAACATATAAAATATCCCTTTACCCCATAACAAAAAAGGTATGCAATCATTCATGGGGATAATTAATTTTGTGCGAAGGTTTGTACCAGATTTTGCTCAAATTGTCAAACCTTTGCAGCAAATGGTTAAACAAAGTGTACAATTTAAATGGACTGATATGGAAAAGAACGCATTCAGTAAGATAAAAACATCTATTGCTCATGCACCATCACTCAAAAGTTTGAATTTCAGAAAATATTTTATTTTCTACACTTTTGCATCCAATGATTCATTGGCAGCGGTGCTTACATAGAAGGAAGATGGGGGAGATGAGTACCCCATATCATTTATGAGCACCGGTTTGTAGGGAGCTGAATTGAATTATCCAATAGTTGATAAACAATCTTATGCATTTTTTGAAGCAGTAAAGAAATTTAGGCCATATATACTTAAGAACCGTACTAAGTTAATAGTTCCACACCCAACTGTAAGATCTCTTTTTGTACAAAAAGAATTAGGAGAAAGAAGAGGCAACTAGGTATCTTCCTTACGAGAATATGATCTTGAGTTCAAACCAGCATCCATAGTAAGAGGACAAGGATTGTGTAAACTAATGGTTGAAGGTAAAGACAATGAAGAAAACAGTTGCGATAATGAAGCTGAGTTACATATGGTGGACGTATGTCCTCTATTCATAGCTCCAGATTCATGGTACTAGGACCTAGTTCATTACCTTCAAGAAGGATATTTGCCGAAACATTGGAATTCCAAACAACGAAGAACATTACGTCTGAAATCAGCTTCATATCAGATAATTGATGGAATATTATTCATAAAGAATTATGATGGAGTTTTTCTCAGATGCTTAGAACAAGAAGATGCAAAGAAGGTCAAAATAGAATTACATGATGGGCCTGCTGGAGGTCATTTTTTCGGAGATACAACAGCCCATAAGATTCTCAGAGCTGGATATTACTGGCCTACACTATTTAAGGATGTTCATGCTCATGTTAGAAAGTGTGATGTTTGTCAAAGAGGTGGTGGAAGACAAGCTAAAGCAGCAGGGCCTTTAAAACCAATGATGACAACAGAACCATTCGAATAATGGGGAATTGATATTATTGGAGAAATAAACCCAAATTCTTCCTTGCAACACAAATATATTTTGACGGCAGCTGACTACTTCACCAGATGGGTTGAGTCCATTCCATTACGCAAAGTGAATCAAGATGTAGTCATGGATTTCTTACAAGATCACATTATGACCAAGTTTGGGGTTCCAATTTCCCTAGTTTTTTATAATGCTACTTACTTTTCTTCTATTAGATTAACTTCATTTGCTAATGAAAGAGGAATCAAGTTGCATTATTCTATAAACTATTACCCACAAGGAAATGGTTCGGTAGAATCTACAAATAAGAATTTGATTAGAATTCTAAAGAAAACCGTAATAGAAAATCAGAGAAGTTGGCATTTAGCGTTACCTAATGCTCATTGGGCTGATAGAGTCACACCCAAGAATTCCTTAGGTGTGTCACCATACACTCTTGTTTACGGAAAATAAGCTATTCTTCCTCCCAACATTCTATTACCATCTTCCATAATAGCTCAAGAATCTAGAGGTGTCGATAACGAAATCCTACATATCAGAATCTATAATGTTTTTAAGTAAGAAGAATCTAGGTCCAAATCCTAAGAAATATTTAAGCATCAATAGGAAGTAGTGAAATGTTGGTTTGATAAGCATAAAGCCGGGAACAAAGAATTCGAAGTAGGAGACCTGATTCTTAAGTGGGATCATCTACACGATGAAAAGGGAAAGCACACTAAGTTTCAATAGTTATGGGTAGGCCCTTTTCAAATTGCAGCCAAGCTTGGCCCCTCAACTTACAAGTTGCAAGATTTACAGGGGTGGGAAGAGAGCTTACCAGTTAATGGTTTAGTTCTCAAACCTTATTTTTCTTGATTTTTATTTCTTGGTTATCTTGTACATAAATTAACTGATTGGTTTGTTTTAATTAGAGTTTGATTGATTGTAATAAATAAGCACAACTTTTGGTTGCATGGATTTCATCAGAATTATGGATTAACTAAAATCCTTGATTACAAGACTATGTACTATTAATTTATTTGAAAGAACTTCTTCTAGTTTAGCATCTTTCATAAATGGTTATGAACACATTGAAGTCCTACTTAATCCTTGAAAAATAAATCAGTATCAAAAGGCCTGGAATACTATTTCGAGGCTCCATCCATCTCACATTAAAAATGTCTTAGGGGGTGATAGCAAAAGACCCATGGAGAGGAAGCAGGGTAAACAGTATATTATATTTAAATGATCCCATGCCAAGAATTGAAATCCAAAAGGAAAATAACAGTCAAAATCTCCTAAGAAAGGCATACGTATCAGAACAAAGTACTAAACCATATTAGTACAATTATTGCCAAAGTTCTTCTCCGTCCGTGAGCTAAAAAAATCAATACATCTCTCACACAAAAGGACACTATGGATAGAGGAGCCTGAATAAAAATTTCAGAAAGAAGGCATGCAGGAGGACTCAAATGAGGACAATAGTCCAAAAGCAAAAAAGTGCAAAATGACACGGGAATGAGGAACAAGTGAATATTTATGTTTACCATATGTTACAATCCTGTGGTGTCTAAGCTGAAAGCTACCCGAAGACAGAGGTAAAAATGAAACTCATATTCCTGGCCTAAAAAGAGTTATGTAGACTTTGAAATCTTGGTTTCCATGTTCCCTAAATTGGACTATCATCAATGATTAAAAGTACATACATCTGCCATTTGGGAAATCCAGACATCTAGAAGAATTTAGCATGTTGGTATTATCAAAACAGTCTGTTGCTCAAAGAAGAAGTTGTCCAGAGATCTATGTTCACCAGGTAGTCGCCAATTGTTGCAGCTGCAACAATTTCTCAAATTTTTTGAAAATTTTGGACCCTCCTTTTGGTTTTATCTAGCCAAGGTTTGATCGATTTATTTAAATATGTCCTGGAAGTCCAGTTTTTCTACTTAAATTCATCTTTGGGAAGTTGGAGTATTAGTCAACTTTTTTTTCTTTGTTTCGTAATTTGAATGAGCTAGTATTGCCATTTCCCCAGCTGAAGAGTCTTTCTCTTTATTTGAGAACTTAACATTCTGATTTTTTTTTCGATGATTTCTTTATCGCTGTCGGGAGTCGGTTGAAGAATGAGCCAGGGCATTAGTCCTCTATGTCACCGACATTTTGGAAGGAAAATAGTGAACATCCTGATGGACACTCATGTTTCTCGCCGATCCATGATTTTATCTCCCTTTTGTTTTTCAAACCTTCGATGACTTGATTTTTTATTGCTATTGGAACGAGTTTCGAGATTGGATCGGAGGGCTTGTCCTTTACATCACCAATGTTTTGGAAGGAAGTTGGTGAATAGTCCAAAGGTTAGTCTTTCCGCTCGCCAATTTCGATGCGTTAAGGGTTTTGGTTTCGATCTCCAATGTATAAACATTGCAATGATAGTGCTTGGCATCGCTGACACTACGACAACATTTAGGTTTGAATCGTCGACACTGTGAAAACGTTGAGGTTTGAATCACCGATCCTTAGCATTTAGAGCTTCCAACCGCCAATAGATTTAATGTTGTCACAGATCCGTAGTAGTTTGTAAGTCTGCCGTTGTGTCTTTCAAAAGAACTTTTCTCCCAACGTTTAGTGATTTCAACCGCCGATAGGGTTTATATATAGAGGTAGAGCATTATTTTATTATTATCTGTGTTGTAAAATCCTGTTTGCTCCGATCCTTGTCGATTGAGCTGTTTTACGTTCCCAGCTATCCGGATTTCACTCTTTGGCATGCTACCATGGAGTTTTGGGTCATCCCGTCGACTGCACTGTGTTTTGCTAGGTAGGAAAACTACAGATTTGTCTTTTGATTCTTATTCGTTTATTGGAACCGTGGTTTTTCCTGGGGTAGGTTTTTCCCACTTAGGTTTTTGCGTGAGTTTGCCCGCTTAAAGCTTATTTTTTATTTGTTGTATACTTGCATAGCGTTTTAAGGTTGAGGAATTTAACTGTTACAGTTTGCTTGAGAAAGTTTTTCTTTTGAGCCCACGTGATTGAGCTATTATGCATGCTTTACTCTTGTCTGAAGGATTTAGGGGTTGGTGCATATAAGAATTACGCTATCTGCACCACCCATTCTTTGGTTATCCATGGTCGTCCGGGGGGGTTTTAAACTGTTGTATGCGTTTACCCTATTTTTGTGGGACGACGGAGGTTTTCAAGGTTTTGGTATGGTTAGGGTTTTCTAGATGAGGAACCATGGTATAGGGTCTAGCATTTTGAGGTTTAGCAGTAGCAACAATATGGGCCATGCTTTTATTGAAGGAGTAAGATTACCACTAAGGTGGTCTGGATTAAAATGAAGAGTCTGTTATACTGGGGCTATGTTTTTAGTTACAGACAGTGGACTTAGAGGATTTTAAGACACAACCGCAGGATTTTATTTTCTGCCTTGTCATTTTTCTTTTCATGCATTAATACTGTGTATAGTTCATTTCTCAGAATGCATATGGAAGAGGTAAATAGATTGATACAGTTTTTTGTTATTATTTTTTCACTTAGTAAAAGGTAAATGGTCTATGAACATGCTATGTTTATGACAGGGTGATTGCTGCAAAGGAGATATGTCTAAACGTCAAAAGAAGAAGGCTCCAGTTGTGGAAGGAGAACCAGAGGTTGAGATCATCACTAGGGTTGAATACATATATGAAGATACCAAAGCTACCACCGGGGTTGAACCAGATTATAAATGGGGTGAGATATATAGGATGATTGCAAATCAGAATGTGCTTGATGCAGGAATCGAAGAACTAACTATTTATGCAAACATCGAGAAATCGGATTTTATGAAAGTAGCCACAAGACCTGAGTTGTTCCCGTGCTCAGAGGTGATTGGTTGGATTCTTCCTAGGGAATATGTAACTACCATGATCCTTGAAAATACTTCTAAACAAGGCTACGCTGCATACAACCCTACTTATGTCTCCATGGCATATCATCTGCCTCCTACTTAGATTTACTTAACAGAAAGCTAGTTGAAAGACACAGATATGGACCTGGTAGAAACATTTAAAATAATGATGATACCAGGGAATAACTTTCGAACCAGGCCTTCAAGAGAATATGATACATATGCTCTCTGGAATCCCTATAGATTTATTGCACTGATGCTAAATATGATTTTTGGGAGAGCTCACAGAAAAAACTTCAAATCAGGATGGATACCAATTATATTCTATGTGGCCACTCAAGGAACCATATTCAACTGGTCAAACATAGTGTCCAATAGCCTCTTAGCATGCATATCCTCAGCCTTGGGAGGGGTGTCATAGAAGAAATTGAGTTCTACATGAGCTCTATCTTAGTTGACTGTATACTGTGTACCCAATCTTTTCCAGCCTTGAGGTGTAATTGGGATAGAGACAGGATAATAGTATACACTGCATATAAATTATTTTGACCACACAAATACCATGGCTACTATAGAGAAATATGTGAACACTTCATCATGCCTTTGCACACTCTAATTTTCCTGACCGAAAGCAACTGGATGTCCAAAGAGGTGTTAAAAGTCATTGAGGAATATGGAGACTATTATTTAACTGTGTTGGAGACATTTACAACCACACACACTCATTTTGGTCAAATTGGCCTAGTTAAACCACTATCCTAATTATTATTGACATTAATTGACATCAGTGGAGCATTAAATGGCATCAGCCAGTTCACACCCATGCCTACCTTCAGTCAAGGAGGCTAACTTAGCCTTATCCTACATTTGGGGAGGCTAACTGGAGCACTCTGGGGGTGATCTGAGTGTCATTAATGCACTTTATTGCTAACTAGTGGTTACAATCAGTTAAATAGAGTAGTGAAGGTGCCTCTCCTCATTAAATTGATTATTTAATGATTATTTAATGAACTGGAGTCAACAGGGGCACCTCCAACCACTTCTAATGTTCAGTTTCACTTCAGTTAACCTCATCGGGGTTCATTGGAGTCATTGATGTGCTACCACTTGATGGTTGGCCTGCTGGGACATGTGTCTTACCTCTTTCTATTGAGACTCAGTCATTTATTGCACTCTGACTTTAGTTAGGGTTCAGTTGAGTCAATTAGGGTTTTGATCAATGGTTAACTGGAGTGTTGACTATGGCTTACATTTAGTTAATCTAGACTCATTCATTCAATTCGAATGACCTCCTTGAGGATTCAAATTGCTACTCATTCATGCTTGTAGCATGACATTGTAATGTAATTTCTCATTCTTTGTGTGAATATACAGAGCGACTATTCATTCCATAGCCCATTTACACCATTTCATGAGTTATTTGTTAATTAATCTTTGATGAGACTTTTGTTTAGTTCCTAGATTAGTGTGCAAGATTAATATGGTATCATAGCTCACGACGGGACGAAGCTCTATTACCACCTAAGTTGTACTTAGTGGTTTTTTATCAAGTGAGCCTGGTGAATCGGACAAGGATAACTTGTTCAAACTTCAGAAGACCTTTGGAAGTACTTATGGGAAGTTCTTGTTGTACTATATCACATGTTCATACCCCATGGGGGAATTGTAATAAATGTTCTAGCATGATAGTGTTTGTAAAAGACTCGGTCTATTAGACTTTATTTGTCAATCCGATCAGCCCAAGGTGTTTTTTCCCTTGGTTATTATTGGTTGTTGAATAAATGACTGATAATTTCTGAGTTTTTCACTCCATACCTCCAAAGTTGGGGTCGTCAGCTTGGCATTTAGGCCTATTGAGGTTATTAGAGTCTATGTGTCAATGTATAAACATTCTAGACATCATGGTCGAGTCATATGAACATGTCTAAGTCCCCCTAGGTTTTTTCGATTTTTCGATTTTTTAGTTTTTTCAACGTTCTTTATTAAAATTTAATTTTTCCAAAACTTAGGCTATTTTTAAATAGTTTAATTGGAAAATTTTATTTTGTAATAAAAGTGGGCCAAATAATCAGTTTCAATCATGTAGGTGCTCATTTTCAAGCTAAGAGCACCATGTAAACCCATGGATCCACTATTTCCTAGTTTTGAGTGATTTTCCATCACTCAAGTCAGAAAGCCCCAAAAATAAATTATTGATTATTTTAATTAATAAATTGATGAATAATGGAGCAAATCCAAAATCATAGATTAGTGGATTATCGGCCGATTTGATTGAAATCAGTCAGATCTTAACCAGATTGACTGAATCTGACAAATCCTTGACTGATGGAGGTGATCTGGACAGATCCAGAGTTGATCTTCAGCATCCTTTATGGGGAATTTTTCCCTCCCTCTCTCCTCCACACATTTTGGCTCATCTGGATGATTTTTGGTGGATGCTTCAGTCAACAGGTTGAGGTGTCAGTCAGATCAGCCCCCCGACTAACATTTGCACTCAATGAGACTCAGATCTGGCTCAGTTAGACACAAACCAGGCATTGATTGACACTCCATCATCTGATTTGATCTATCTCCCTAGGATTTGTGCCCCCCTGGGCTGGATCTCCTATTTTTTGTATAAATAAAGCACAAGCTGCCTCTTCCAAGCTAGTTAGAACTAGGATTGAGGTGCTGCTACTATTGTACTATTGTTATTGTCCATTTGAAATAAAGAGAATCTTTGGAGGCAAGACCGTGTTATGCCATTGTATGTGTGGATGATCATTGCCATCTTTTACAGTGGTAACCTATATCTATGTTCATAATTTGCTGGTTGCTTGTGGATTCATTGCTAAGATTGATAATAATCTTATTATAATCTTGATAGGAAAGGTGCTTTTCAATAAGTTTATTGGCCATCTCTTTCCTTTGATGCATTTTTAGAGATCTAGATTCAGCATGTTTTATAAGTTTATATGCATGTTATTCAGAATCTCTATGTATGTACTAATCGGATCTCACAAGTATTTCGGCAAGTTTTTTTATTTCAGCTGAGCTACAGGTTCCTAGATTGGAGAGGATGCTGATATAGTTTGCTTCTTACTCTCTCCAAAACCTTCCAAAGGCATAGTCCCTCTACATTCCACCTGAAAGCTCCACGGTGGATCTTCAAGGCTACCAGCATTTCTCTCCTCCTCTTCGTCCTTCAAAATCAATTCTTTTACATGGTTACTTTGTTCACAACTTTGATATTGTCACGGGGGCTTCACTTGTTGACCAATATACTATCATGTTATTTCATATTGTGGGTTTTAAAATTATCAAAAATTGAACCAATATATTGCAAATATTGGGGGGATGAGGGGTTTAAGGTGGGGCTAGGTAGGGTGGTTTATAAGGATTAATATATAAAAATAGGTGGGGAGGAGGTTTTAAGTATTGGGAGGGGGTTTCAACAAAAATAGTTTGGGTCAATATCTCTCGAAATTAAGGGTATTCTTTAATATCCCACGATTGCACATGCTATGTGAGAGGTTCACTAAGTGAAGTCCCCATGGATATTGTTTAGATCTATCATCTTAAATTAAATTTAACATATATCTATCTTCTCAAATCCCATAATCTAGATCTTGTTCTTAAAAGGTTTCATAAGCATTCTAGATCTAGCTTTAGGGAAATCGTCCTTTTTGCATGGAATTTTAAAGAGAATTTGTAGCTTGCATGCATTAGATTTATATTTTCTGTTATAAAAAATAAATCTAGAAATAAATGCACATCATATTGGCTACCTAAAAGGCAAGCCAAGATCCCAAGGAAATCTTGCTTTCCTTGGTTCCCTTTTTACCTTTTTTTTACTAGTTTTAACTTAGCTTTTTTTTGGTTAAAAGTAAGCTGACCCAAAGGTACTTTCAAAGTGCTTTTGGGCATATTTAAATCTAATAATATTTCTGGTTTTTAGTATGTATAACAGAAAAGAGGAGGATATTCTGTTCGAAAGTGACTTTTGGGCCTTCTGAATCCCCCCAGGGGTCTCCCTTTTTGACTGAAATCTTTAATTTTTGCACTTTGTAAGCTCTTGGTTTCATTTTGTATAAGAATCAAGAGGCATCATATCAGTTTTCTGATATTATAACCGCTGGTAATAAAAATAATTTTGAATAGGCTCTTTCAAGCCCATTCCCCATCCCCCTTGGGGGGATTTGCATCCGTGTCATTTTTTGTTTTTCGTTCATCTTTTTTCAATATAGGGTAGTACTAATCTGCAGGGAAGTATACTTTGATTTAAAATATATTCCATATTCCATTTCTATTGGTTTCAAAGTAACTTTAATACTTACCCCACGAGCCTCCTTTTGAGCCGAAAGGTGAAGAAAGGTTCATGGTAGTCTAATTAGAAAAGTGTGCTTTGCTTATCTTTTTATGTTTCATTTGCTATCATCATTTGTTTCAGTAACCATAATAAAATCAACCCCTCCTTGATTATGTGATTGAGGTCCACTTGGACCGAAAGAGGTTCCTGGAGGGTTTTATTTTTAACAAGAACATCCATCTAAAAATTTACTAAAATTGACAAGACTCCGGTGTGTATGCTCTGCACTTGGCTATGGTTCATCTGATCAGTCAATATGTATCAAAATAATTTGAGTGACTAGTATAATTAGGATTCACTCTCCCAAATGGACAAACCATAAGGTGAAAATCCAACACCTAGATCAAACCATTACGGTGGAAAAATACCCAAAGGAAGTGGGAACTTCTGAAAAGTGACCTTGGGGTGCCGATCTCTGTCACACCCTAATGGGTGAGTTATGAACAATAGCCCCAGAGACTTCATTCATCCCATATATTCCTTGCGGGTAGCCGTGAAGTTTTAGTTTTGGACATACTCCAAGTACTCTTGGGTATATCTGGAGTCCACCCCTTCGCCTAATTTTAATCAAATCATATTTCGCATTAACTTAAAATGTACCAAGAGGCAATTGCAAAACATTCACTCCAAGCACATGCAAGTACATTAATTTTATTTTGACTCTATTTTAAGGAACTAGTTATTTTCTTGCTATATATATATATATATTGTGTCTCAGCATTGTGCTTTCGTGTGCTCATTTTGTATCTTGTCATCTATGGTTTTTTATGGTTAATTTTCAAACTCCTAAGTAATTCATTCAGTTTAACATCACCATACTAAGTAATTAGCCTTAGTAACTTAATAGGGTCTATCCCCCTTGGCTTCATTAAGAGTTGATCCTAAACTGAGGAGTCAAGAAGAAGCTGAGAACCTTGACTCGAGACTTGCCCCCAAGGACACACCGAGTGGCTTGAAGATTTCTGCCACGTGACCCAGGTGTGTGAAAGGAGGAAACACTTTTTGGCACCGTTGCCGGGGATAAATATTTTTATTCCCGAGTACGACTTAGCTTAACTTTTTTCTAAACAACTAAAAAGATAAAAACTTTTGATTGATCTAGTCTTTAAAAAACATAAAAATTAAAATTCAATCCATCTGGCGACTCCACTGTCTAACATCCCTTCAAGAATTTCTACCTGAAGAAACCACCAACAATTATTCAATCCTATCCCTGATCCCAAAAGGTTTATTAGGGAAAGATTGAATAGGCAGACATCTCGTAGAAACCTTGAAAATTTAGGAGACCAATCCCTCTCAGATATCCATCACATATTTGTAGAGTGTCATACCTTCCAATCTTAAGAAATGATGGAATTTTTCAAACCCCTTGACTTTTCTGAGATAGCAAGTAGTCCTCATGACATTCTGAATGATGCTATCAAGAAGCTCCCCATATTCGAGGGAAATAATGGCATCACTACCAAGTCTCACATCTGAAAGTTATATAAGCACCTGGTCAGTTACTGCAATGATGTTGCCCATAACCATGAAGAAGTCAAAATGAAGATATTTGCTTTATCCTTAGAGGATGATGCTGCAGAATGGTACTCTGATCTTCATGATGATTCATATAAAACTCTTAATGAATTTCTAGAGGGTTTTAAGAATAAATGGGGGGAAAAGAAAGAACCAAGACATCTACTTGCTGCCCTCCATAACATAAAGAAGATGGAGAATGAAACCATTGATGAATTTAATACTAAGTTCAGGCATGTGGTTGCAGACCTCCCTACAAAAATAAATCCAAGGGATGCCTCCATCCTCATATCTTACATTGAAGCTTTCACTGGTGATTTGAGGTACCAGTTAAGGGACAAAGAGACGGCCGATCTAAAAACTGCTCAGGAATTGGCTGAGAAAATAGAAAAGAATATGTAGTCTTCAGGAAAATCCAACATTCCAGGTTACACTAGGGGAAACACTTCATACAACAAAGATAAGGGAAAAGCTGTTGAATTAGAGGAAAAGGAAACCTCTAAATACCCCATGGAAAATGTAACTAACATGATATAAAAATTGGTTACTAGTCAGAACCAAATCATCGCAAATCAATCTGTACAATTGAATAATATTCAGAACAGAATAATCACAATGGAAAGAAATAATGGACCGAGGAACTTTCAGCCTAAACAGAATCAGGTTTATCAAAAGAAAGTTCCTCAACAAGAACCTAGGATTCCAAACCAGATAGACTCAACTAACCTGGTAGAAGAAGTCATTCCATGGTGTAGACCTTGTGATCAATTCCACCAAGAAATCACTTGCTATATAGCAAACCAAGTTATAGAACATGGAATGGCTGAGGCCAGTAATCAGGAAACAACATCAGGTGAGTCTAATCATGTCTACATGGTAGGCCAAACCTATCCTTTATCAAACCAACATTGGTAGTAGGCCACAGATTACAGTTATGAGAAGGATCTCCTTTCCAACTTTTATGGTGTAATGCCTTCTCTGGAAGAAATTAAGGAAATGAAGGAGGCTAGATTCAAGGGAGCAGTGTATCAAAGAAGGGAGAAGCCATCACCATCTAAACAGTACGAGCCAAAGGTAACTGCTCCTCTCCTCCCAGATCCTCCTATTGTCCCTGAATCAATTATTGATATGGGATAATGGATAAGTAGTGCTAAGATTCATGTTTATGAAATTGATGTCCTTAAAATTCCTGGTCAAAAAGAAAAGTTGTTGAAATCCTTAGAATATAGTCAAGGTAAAGCTCATAATATTGTCAAAGAGGATCCTCTTCCTAATAACAATGCTATATTTGAAGCTGAACATATTGAACCTATAGATATGGCTATAGTCCTCAACAGTGTTGATCCGAGAAGAGAAGACCTCCTGCCTTTTTATGTCTCCCTTTTAGTTGATAACCGTCTCCTTCATAACAGCATGTTAAATTCAGGTGCTTAATCAAATGTCATGACAAGAAAAGTAATGGAACAGCTAAATCTAAGGGTCACTTGACCCTACCACAATGTTTGTGCCATGGATGCAAGAGAAGTTGAAGTGGTAGGGATAATCTTAAATTTATAGGTTAAGTTGGCTAAGTATCCTAATATCGACATGTCAATGGATGTGGTAGTGATAGATGTTCTAGATAATTGGGGTATGTTTCTATCCAGAAAATGGGCCGCAACTCTTGGTGGGCACATTCAAATGGATTGGACATATGCTACTATACCTGCATCAAAGAACACTAGGGTGATTCTCCACAGAGAAAAGATAAGGAAATGACATGTAGAAAACCCTAAGAAGCCTAGAAATGAATTTTTTCATTTCACTGATAACTTTGGAAACTATGCTATTTTGTCAAATTTCATGGCCCCTATTAAGGAAAACATTAAAAATGAAAATATCGGTGAAGTTTGGAAAATGTACTTTGACGGGGCTTATTCCAAAACCAGAAAAGGTGCGGGCATCGTGATCATCTCTCCTTCAGATAAAGTCTACAACTTTGCGTTTAGGTTAGAGTTTGAAGCATCAAACAATGTAGCCAAGTATGAGGCATTGCTCCTAGGGTTAGAAACTGCTAAAGATATGGGGATAAAGATGTTGAACATAAAAGGTGATTCAGATTTAGTTGTCCTCCAAATTAAGTATCAATATCAATGCAAAAATGACAGACTGAGAAAGTATAGAAATGCCACATGGGACACTATGGAGTGGTTTGATGCAATTAACATTCAAAAGATCCGTAGGGAAATGAATGGGTTAGAAGATAAATTAGCAGTAGCAGCATCCACCCTCTAGCCATCAGATGAAATGATTAGTGGGAATGGAAAGATGGAAATTAATTTCAGACCTTCAGTTCCAGATAATATAGATCACTGGCAGGTGTTTAAGGATGATGAACAACTTTTGAGATTCATCCACAATCTACAAGAGTTTGAAGGTTGCAAGATCAGTTATCAGCAAGAGGGTAAAGAGTATCAGGAGTGCGAGGATAATGTAAGGAATCACATCCCGAGTAGCCTTATAGCTTTCGAGAATCTTTTCGATCGAGAGGATCATCATAAAAAACAAAAGGAAGAAATAAAAACTGGGAATTATATGGAAATAAATATAGGAACTGACAAGGATCCCAAGTTAATAAAAATAGGAAAGGGTACTTCGGAAAAGGAAAGGAACAATTTGATCAACTTAATCAAAGAGTATAGAGATGTTTTGGCCTTTAGTTATGATGAGCTTAAATCCTATCGGGAGGATGTGTTTCAACACACTATTCCCCTCACAGAAGAAGCTTAGGAGGTCAAACCTTTCCGACAAAAACTTAGGCAAATAAATCCTAAGTTGGACCCCATTGTGTAGAAGGAACCTCAGAAGATGTTAGCAGCAGGGATCATAGCACCTACAAGACATTCATTTTGGTGCTCCAACTTAGTTGTGGTCAAAAAGAAGAATGGGTCAATTATAATATGTATAGATTTTAGAAATCTGAATACATCATGCCTCAAAGATAATTACCCATTACTCGACATGGAAACATTGCTTCAAAGAGTAACAGGATCAGGAATGATGTCCATGTTGGATGGATTTTCTGGTTATAACCAGGTGTTGGTAAATAAGGAGGATCAACATAACACTACATTCACCACACCTTGGGGTCCCTCTAAATTTCTATGAATTCCTTTTGGTTTATTGAATGCTGGTGCCACCTTCCAAAGAGCCATGGATTTTTCCTTCAAAGAACTTATAGGAAAAATAATCGAAATATATCAAGATGACTTAACTATTTTTTCAAAGGAAAGATCTGACCACATAAGTCATCTTAGGCAGGTTTTTATAAGATGTTGCAAATATGGTATTTCCTTGAACCCCGCCAAGTCAATCTTTGGAGTTGATGAAGGCAAGTTGTTGGGGAACATAATTTCTAAGGTTGGTGTCAAGGTTGATCCTGAGAGAGTTGAAGCCATTAAGAAAGTCCCCTTTCCTTAGAATCTAAAAGCTCTCCATATTTTAATGGTCAGATCAATTTCATAAGAAGATTCATCCCAAATTTAGCAGAATTAATGAAACCTCTACAAAAATTATTAAATAAAGATGCTAAGTTTGAGTGGATGGATGAAGGGAAAGTTGCATTCAAGTCTATCAAGAATGCCATATCCATGTCCCTGGTCTTGATTAGTCCAGATTATTCCAAGGAATTCCAGATTTTTTCCTTTGCCTCAGAAGATACCATTGCCAGTGTTTTGCTTCAAAAGAATAAGGAGGGACAAGAGCAACCTATAGCCTTTATGAGTAGAGCCTTGAAAAATTCAGAGTTGAAGTATACCACGATGGAGAAACGGGACTATGCTCTTGTCAAGTCCCTTAAACATTTTAGAACTTATATAGGTTACTCCAAAATCATTGGATATGTACCCCATGCAGCTGTCAAGGATATCATGTCTCAACAGGATTGTCTAGGAATCATGGGTAAGTGGGTTTCAAAGATTCAAGAATATGACTTGGAGATAAAACCTACTAAGTTAATTAAGGGACAGGGTCTTGAAAAGATGTTGACCCAAGGAAATGAAAAGGCCTTAGGAATAATCTACCAGAACAGTGATTTAGAACAAAGTGTATCAGACGAGCTTTTGATATTAGAGAAGCACCCTTGGTATACCGACATCATATTTTTCCTCCGCAACCTTACATGCCCCAATCACTTACTTGGCCATAAAAGAAGAACATTAAGGTTTAAATCAACTAAGTATTTTTTGACAAAAGATGGTTTAGGTTGGAGAAACCCCAATGGTTTAATACTTAGATGTGTCAATGAGCCTGAGTCCAAGAAACTCATGGTTGAGTTCCATTCAGGATTTTTTGGTGGACATTTTGCAGCAAAAAAAATTGCCCACAAAATCCTTAGAGCAGGCTACTATTGGCCGAACCTATTTTTAGATGTGCATAAGGCTGTCAAATTTTGCCCCCAGTTTCATTTATTCACCAGAAAGCAACAAATGAAATCCTTGCCTTTAAATCCAATAGTAGTCCAAGCCCCTTTCCAGTAGTGGGGGCTTGATTTCATCGGTAAGTTCAAAGACAACTTGAGCAATGGTTATTCTTGGATTCTTACCGCCACTGATTATTTTACCAAGTGGGTAGAGGCGATACCCACCAAGAAGGAAACCGATGCTATAGTAATGGATTTCTTAGAAGATAATATTATCACAAGATTCGGTGTGCCAGCTAGAATCATCATGGATAATGTCCCGTGCTTTGTTTCCTCCGAGATGCCATCTTTCTGTTTCAAGTACGGCATTTTCCTATCCCACTCATCCAATTACTATCCCTGACGAAATGGTCTAGCTGAATCAAGTAACAAGAACTTAATGACCATAATAAAAAAAATTGTGGGTGACAATAAGAAGGCTTGGGATAGCAAGATCAAATTAGCTTTATGGGCCGACAGAATCACCAAGAAAAGTTCAACTGTGAGGATCCCTTTCGAACTAGTCTATGGCCTAGATGTCATCTTACTAGTCCATTTAAAGCTTCCAGTTTATCATCTTCTCCAAACCTTCATCTCAGATCAAGAGGCCATTCAGAACATAATAAACCAGTTGATCGAGCTAGATGAGATTAGAAGAAATTCTCTTGACCAGAGTATCATAAATTCAAACAAGGTCAAGAGAACCTTTGATAAGTCTACCTGGCCAGGATCGTTCCAAGTAGGTGACATAGTTTTGTGTTGGGACAAACGACCGGAGAAACCTGGGAAACATGGAAAGCTCGACAACTTATGGTTGGGACCGTACATCATCGATGAAATAGTAGGAACGAACTCCTTCTATCTAAATGACCTAGAAGGAGAAAGGTTGAGCTTGCCAGTGAATGGTTTCCTCCTCAAGTTTTTTTTTGCCGAGACAGTTTGATGCTTTTATTGGCATTGGTGGTTTCAGGGCCATTTTCTAAACCTCGCCCTGCATGTATTTCTGAATTTTATATATCATTTTTTTGTATCATAGATATTGTTGTATTATAGTTATTTTGTACCATGTTTGAAAATTTTCCTTTGTATATTAATTTTTTAAAATATTCCTTCTTGCACATCATAGACTAATTATGTACATTAGTTTTCTTTTATAGTTAATTTTTTTTATATATACATGTTACTGACAAACTCTAATTGCAAAACCTAGAGATTCTAGAGTTCTCACATCCTCTCCTTTGAATAGAAGATCAGTCAGAGAATGTGTCCCTAGATGGAGCCAGAATGTTACCACCTAAGTTGTACTTAGTGG
>LPNX011221906.1:303662-384151 GCA_001517045.1 Pseudotsuga menziesii
ACCAAGATCACTTGATAAAAAAACACTAAGTACAACTTAGGTGGTAACAAGCTCTATCTCTCAAAAACAATCTTTTTGACATATTTCTGCATGAAAATTGAGCAATAGCTCAAAAATCCAGCACTACACCAAAATCCAAGGCTTACCACTTAATACCCCAAGTAAAGAACTTGTTGATCAAGCTTGCTTGATTGACTATGCTCGGTGTGATGAAAGCCTAAAATGTGCAGGATGTCCAACCTTACATTTCCCTTTCTATTGTGATTTTCAGGTTTTCTACAGGTGAAGCATTCGCTCCATCAGATCCACATGGCCTCCTTAGTAGATATTTTGACTCCATACAATTTCCACTCATGGAAAGGAGACATGGAGATTCAGCTGTGCTCTAGAGGACTCTATAGAGTCACCATGGACACTGAAGATGAGCCTGGTTCTACAATAGAAAAATCAAGATTCTTGAACAAGAAGGATGAAGCATTCGGGTTCTTGTGCCTCTCTACTTTTTGGGATCTCCTTTTCCATCTTGCGGGATTAAATACTCCAAAAGATATTTGGGATAAATCAGAAGCCCTATATGGAAAAAAGGATGATTTGAGAGTTTACCAGCTCAAAAATGAATTGATGTCTCTCCAGCCTTCCAATTTCGAGACCATGAAAGATTTTTTCACAAAGTTCAAGCACACTATCTTACTCTTGAAGCAATGCAAAGTGGAGAAGGCAGATGATCAGCTCATCCTTGCCATACTCTCCAAACTTGGAGCTAATTATTTAGTTTTTGTTTCTACATTCTGTGTGGGGAAGCTCACAACCCCTAGATGGAAGATGCCTACACTCGATGCCTTCATTGAGTCCCTAACAAGTGAACATGATAAGCTTGTCCAGATGAGGATCATCAGATGCTCATGTGATCAAGCCCTCTATGTATCAGGGCCCAAATTTCTGAAGGGTAAAGGAAAGTAGCAAAAGAATCCAAAAACTAAATTCAAAGCTCCTAAGCCTAAAGTTGAAAACCAGCAGCATGACAAGTCTTCCGGCTCAAGGAAGAACAAATGAAGAGGGCATCATGGGAAGGAAAAATTCAAGTGTTCATACCGCGGGAGAGCTTCCACCCTGAACATGCCTACATGAAGAATAATATTGATGAAGCTACCTCTCTCCTTGAGAGAAATCACATCAATATTTCGAAAATATTTTGGAGGAGAGATCAGCAAGATCGAGAACCACATCATGAAAAAGGTCATGCCCTCATGGCAAGCACTTCGATGTCCAAAGCACTCTTGATTGATTCAGGAGATTCAAACCACATGATGGCTGAAAAATACTCATTTTCATCCTTAGAGACCGGCAAATCCATCCGCATCCACATGGGAGATGACTCCACCATCATTTCAGAAGGACAAGGTACGGTTGATCTTGAGAATGGCTATTTTTTAAATGTTTTGTATGTATCGTCTCTAGCATCAAATATCCTTAGTGTCTATCAGATGGCACATACAAGAGTGCCTAAGAGATTTTATTTCATCCCAAATGATGTTGAGATAACAGAACTTGCATCCGCGAAACTCATTGCTAAAGGTCTTGCAAACCATCATGTAAGAGCCTATGAGTTCTCTCACTTTGTGGCGGATGCAAATCCCACCGCTCTACTAAATCATGGAAATGAAGTTAGTAGGCTACAGCATGAAAGGTTTGGCCATCTAAATTTAAAATATTTGCAGCAATTATAGAAAAAATCCATGGTTGAAGGCCTCGCGGTGATCAAGGCAACCACTGGAATTTGCAAGGGCTGTGTGGTTGGAAAGCACCCTGAGGACAAGTTCGATCGGGGGAAGGAAAACTGAGCTACATGCATATTAGGGCTGATACATTCTGATATCAGTAGTTTGATGCATGTCATATCCATGAATGGATCAAGGTATCTTCTGACTTTCATTGATGATTTTTCAAGGTACACATGGGTCTTCTTTCTCAAAAAGAAGTCTGAAGTATGTGAAAAAATTTCTGAATTGAAGGCCTTGATCGAAAATGCCTCTGGGATTAATATCAAGATATTGAGACATGATAATGGTGGGGAGTATGTCAGTAATTATTTTATGTACATATTCTCCCAAAGTGGTATTTAGGTCCAACATTCAATTCCCTACACACCCTAGCAGGAGTAGCAGAAAGGAAGAATCAGTATCTCAAGGAGATGACCACCTATATGTTGGAATCTAAGAAGTTGGCTTAAATTTTGTGGGCTGAAGCCATGCATGCTATAGAATAAATTCAAAACAGGGTTCCACACTCATCCATAAAAGGGAAGACCCATTTCTAAGCATACTTCAGACACAAGCCGGATGTGTCGAACGAGTGGGTGTTTGGGTCCACTGCATGGGCCCAGATTCCACTTGATAAAAGAAGGGATTTGCAACCACAAAGCATAGAATGTATGTTTATTTGGTATCCTGATAAATAAAAAGGTTTCAAGCTTCTGGATATCAAAACAAAACATATCATCATCGAGAGAAGTGTCAAGTTCGATGAGCCTCTTCAGGAGGTGGAACTAGTGAAGGAGAAAACTGTTGAATTTCGTTCCTATTATACTGAATATTTGGATGATGAAATTGGGGGTGATGACCTTATTTGGATCCTATGACTTTTGATATCAGTGTGCAGAAAACATCATATGCTTAATCAGAACCTGAAGTACAAAATCATCTTCCCACATGGGCCCGGCAGACACTCTCCTCCACAGGAGATAACATTGGAAATCTAGATGATCCAAGGAGAACCCGATCTGATTTCCAAAGAGCAGGTATTGCTCTATTTTGTAGTGATAATTTTCTGTACAAAACTTGTTATTTGATGATTAGTGCAGACCCAAAATCCTACTACCATGCTCGGAAGGATCCAATACGGAAAGTTGCCATGGATGAAGAGATGAATTCTCTTCAGAAAAACACTACTTGGGAGCTAGTTTCTCTTCCTCTGGGAAGGAAATCGGTTCAACGCAAGTGGGTGTTTCAGACCAAGGTTGATGCTGATCAAATAATTTGAAAATATAAGGCAATTCTGGTGGAAAAAGGTTTCTCTCAGGTCCAATGTGTGGACTACCATGAGACCTTTGCACCGGTTGCAAAAATGGACTCCATCCGCCTAGTTTTGGCAATTTCAGCATCTAAGCACTAAGAAGTGCATCATATGGATATTAAGTCAGCCTTTATAAATGGAGATATTCATGAGGAGATATACATGAAGCATCCTGAGGGCTACATCACTGATCCATCTTTGGTTTTCAAGCTAAAGAAGGCACTATACGGGTTAAAACAGGCCCCAAGAGAGTGGTATTCCAAGAAGGATGCCTTCCTTCTCTTGCAAAAATTCCAAAGGTGTAGATCAGATCCAAATGTGTATTTACAGAAGTATGATGGTCATTTGATTATTTTTTTTTTATATGTTGATGACTTAGTGATCACAGGAAGCACAGTTGCTTCCATTTCAGCCATCAAAACTACTCTGCACAATGCCTTTAAAATGAGTGATTTGGGGCTCTTAAAACAATTTTTGGGGCTCGAAATTGAGCAAAAATTTGATGGGAAAATGGTCACTCAGTCCAAATACATCTCATACCTATTAGTCAAGTTTGAAATGGCTGAATGTAGGCCTACACCATTCCTTTTCCTTTCAGGGATCAGCCTTGAAGAAGGAAGAAGCACACCTCCCATGGACTGCACTATCTATCGACAACTGATTGGTAGCTTGTTGTACTTGACACATTATTGGAATGATATATGTTATTCCATGAATGTTTTATCAAGATACATGCAGCAGCCTCATGATATTCATTGGAAGGCAGCCAAGAGGATCCTCTAGTATATTCAGGGAACCAGGACCTACGACATTCACTATGCTGCAGACTCCGAGCTAGAGCTGGTTGGATACACAGATTTCGATTGGGTGGGTGATTCTATTGATAGAAAGTCTACTTCCAAATATGTATTCATGTTTGGTGGTAACCCCATTTTCTGGTCTAGCAAAAAGTAGGTTGACATAGCACTATCTTCAGCAGAGGCCAAGTATCGAGGAGCGGTGAATGCTTGCATCCAAGCAGTTTGGTTGCAAGGCATTCTTTCAGAGTTTGATATTGGTAGTAATTTATCCATTGTCCTCTTTTGTGATAATCAAAGTGCTATTAGGATTTTCGTAGATCCAATTACCAAGCAGAGGACCAAGCATGTAGAGATCCACATGCACTACATCAGGGAGCTAGTGCATGACAGGACCATCATTCCGCAATACTGCCCGACTTATGAGCAGATTGCAAACATCTTCACCAAGATATTTTCAGAAAATAAGTTCACTTACCTCCGTTCACTATTGGGGGTGAGTTCATTAGGGTGATTCAGACTACTTTCAGTGTTCAGCTTGAGGGGGGGGCGTTTCCCACTGGGTTTTCCCTCTTTTCCTCACTTAGTTTGTTTATTGAGCATTGTTTCAGTTTCAACATTGTATAGGGTGACCTATGGCCTTAGTTGACGAAGCCCTATCATTTTTATGCAATTTTTCTTTCTAAATCCTCCTTAGTATAGTTTAAGGGGGGGTGTTGGAGACATTTACCACCATACACACTCATTTTGGTCAAATTGGCCTAGTTAAACCACTATGATAAGTATTATTGACATTAATCGACATAATTGGAGCATTAAATGACATCATCCAGTTCACACCCATGCCTACCTTTAGTCAAGGAAGCTAACTTATCCTTCTCCTATATTCGGGGAGGCTAACTGGAGCACTCCGGGGGTGATCTGAGTGTCATTAATGCACTTTATTGCTAAATCATTGTAACAATCAGTTAAACAAAGCAGTGAAGGAACCTTTCCTCAATAAATTGATTATTTAATGATTATTTAATGAACTGGAGTCAACGAGGGCACCTCCAACCACTTCTGGTGTTCAGTTTCACTTCAGTTAACCTCATCGGTGTTCATTGGAGTCATTGATGCGCTACCACTTGGTGGTTGGCTTGTTGTGACATGTGTTTGACTTCTTTCAGTTGAGACTCAGTCATTTGTTGCACTTTGACTTCAGTTAGGGTTCAGTTGAGTCAATTAGGGGTTTGATCAGTGGTTAACTGGAGCGTTGACTATGGCTTACATTCAGTTAAGCTAGACTCACTCATTCAATTCAAATGACCTCCTTGAGGATTCGAATTGCTACTCACTCATGCTTGTAGCATGACATTGTAATGTAATTTCTCATTCTTTGTGTGAATATATAGAGCGGCTACTCATTCGATAGCCCATTTACACCATTTCATGAGTTATTTGTTAATTAATCTTTGATGAGACTTTTGTTTAGTTCCTAGATCACTATGCAAGATTTATAAACTGAGGAAGGAATCTATATCAGAATGTATGGGGGTTCCAACACATCTTCTCTACTCCCTAAATATGCCACTGATTATGTGCTACATAAAGAGGTAGTGTGGCAGGTATATCTTGATGGTGTGGGGAGTTTCTTGTTCGAGCATAAAAAGGTAGCATATCCTGCCACACCTTTCTGGTTAGGGAGTTATAAGTCTTCAAAGGTAAAACAGACCGTAGAATTTGTGTAGGAGCTTGAGCACTTCCATTTTGGTGAGATGAACTTTTACAGGAATGACTCCTGGAATAAGGTAGCAGAGCACTACAAAGAGGCATGCATTCATTTTGAGTATACCAACTTCTGGGACAAGGACGAGGAAACATTCAAGAGTGCAAAGAAAATGAATTCCATAAAGAAGATATTTGAACAAAAAATCACTACTACGGGAGGAAAAGGAAAGGCTGCACAGAAGACTAAGACAATGGAAGAAGAAGAGGCCAAAAAGAGGGAAGAAGATGCTAGAAGGCTAGCACAGGAGGCAGAGAGTTGGTTGAAGAATGAAGAAGAAGAAAGAAAGAGAGCTGCAGAGGAAGCAACAAAGAAAGAAGAGGAGGAGAGAAAGAGGAATGAAGAAGCAGAGATAAAGAAAAGACAAGAAGAAAGTGAAGGTATGAGATTAATGGGGTCTCAAAAGGACCAACAGAATATTGAACAGATGGATACACAGGAGGGACATGATCATACAAATCAAGGGCATGGACAATATAATCCTAATCCCCAGGAGCTTGCTGCAGCTTCTGGAAGCACTCAAGGGAAATCTATGTTTTTTGGAATGAATTTGATCCCTTTCATGCAAAAAGAAGGGGCGGAAGTACCCGACTTCAGTACTATTTTCTATGACAAGGAGAAGAAAAGGATTGTTACAAGAACTAACAAAAGGGTTGAAACTAGAGGAAAATATAGAAAGATGATAACTAATAAGACTTTGGTGTATGGAACAGATGCAGATCCAAGATTGATAGCAAGAGCTGGTGTGGCATTAACCCAAGCTACTGAAGATAATGTAGATAGGCTGATGACGGTTCTTGAGTAGTCAAGAAAGAATGCAACACAATTAAAATAAACACTGAAAAAGGAGAGGGATGAAGGTCATAAATTGAAAAGAAAATAGTAGGACATGATGAATGAAGTGAGCACTTCAAGATCAGAACTCTAGACTCTGCAAGCCAATAAGGAGGCTTTAGAAATTTATGTAGGGAAAACGGAAAAAAGATGCTCAGAACAGCTTAGTAGAATTACAGAGGCTACAGCTAGAGCATCAAGTGTTGAAAACTGAGAAAAATGACCTCCAGGTGTCCTATGAAAGTCTAAGTACAGAAAAGGACCAGCTACAAAGCAGAATTGATGAGTTGGAGGCGGAGAAGGCCACTACAAAAGAAAGAGAAAAGAAATATCAAATGCAGGTGGAAAGCCTAGAAGAACATAATACTTCATTGAAAGCATCACTGAAAGATGCTATGGAACAGAGGACAAACTTCCAACCGTTAAAAGAACATGTTCTAACTCAGAGAAGGAAGATCCACCAATTACAAATTTGCATTGGGGAAGAAAGATGTAATATTTTACAAATAGATAGTAGATTAGAAGAAATTTTGGATACTACTTCCTATTTTTTGGATAGATCTCAAGAGATTCTAGATATTCTAACGGGAATAATAGTGTGGATAGAAACAAATGAGGACTCTCCTGCAGAGCTACCAGTTAAAGATCAGCAGAGTTTAAAGCAGGATTATGATTTATTGGAGTATGCAATCAATATTGCAGAAGAATTCAAGAAAACTGTAAAGAAAATGAAAGGAGCATGTGCTAAATATTGCAGAAGGGTGCTTGCTACATACAATAGATGCCAGATTTCAGTAGAGAGGATATTGGAAGCAATTCCAGAGCATCTACAGAATATATGTCAGGAAGATGAGAAAGAGATCCAACAGGCAAAGGATCTAACTGAACAAATTTTAAAGAATGCAGTTGCACATGCAACTATAAGTATACACCCCCTGGAGGATTAGTTGCGCCTCAGTCCTGCAAGAATAGAAGGGGTAAAGAACCAGGGAGCCAAATATGAGATAAATATCCATTTTCTTGAACCCTCTGGATTTGAAGGTATAGCAGCGGAGGGCCACACATGGAAAAAGTTCATCAATGACCAATCGGGTCCCTCTTCATAAATTATTTTAAAATATTTTTTTTTAAAAATGTAATATATTGTATAAATCATGAGCACATACTACAAGACAAAATTTTGGAACTGAAAGGTTGGGGAAGCCCAAAAGTCATTAAGATGCAGCCCAAAGGTTTTTTTTTGTATAAATAAAGAAGATTTTAGATGTAGAAAGGGATTTCTTTCCCAGACCATTTTTGAGAATATATTGTAAGAAGAACTACTTCCTTTTACAATAAATAATTACAAGTTTCTGCTGAAGAAAGTTTGGTGGAATGTTTCAAATGCTTTTCCATGGATCAGTTGAATGTGAACTATTTCATTTTCAGCTTATGTCCATTAACTATGAGATCATTCTAACTCATTGAATTTTTGTTCATGTTATGAATGTCTTCTAGTTTATTATGTGAAATTTCCACTGTGAGTAATGAAGGTTGTCATAAACAATAAGCTATCTTGTTGTTCATATTTCTATTGATGTTCATGTGTTCTGAAGTAAGTAACAGCTATCTGTAATTTTTCTTATTACATGCACAGAGATACATTACTCATTGATAACTGATAATTTTGCTCCCTAGGGATAGGTTAGTTAGTTAAATTTTAGTTTCTTGTTGTTTGTGATTTAGATGCGAGAGAGGTAAGACGAGATGTAAGAACCTACACATCACATTGTGACACTCCTCGTTATCTATATCAATTTGCATTTTTAGATAGGCACTTGCACCTCATAACTTAAACACAAAAAAATAAAACTATACACGGTGGACCAGGCCGTAACCGGTAAAACATTTTAATTTGTTACTTGACCTATGGTAGCCGGACCATAAACCAGATGGATTCCCCATATCAAACAGTAACGGGCTAGTTGGGAACGTTTATTGGGGAGAATCCCTAAATGTTGTTACCTGCGATTTTCCAGGCCTCAACAGGTCCTATATCAAATCTCTGATCATATCTCTTATCATATATATATATAAGCACCCACAGTTCTATCTATTCCATCATAAACAACCAAATTTCATCTATACATAACCATTAAACAAAATTACATAACTCATCAACACATTACACATAGAAAATTAAACAATATCGAAATCATATTATAAACCCATGTATTACAAATAGGGATAGGAATCAAATCCTGTGGGCATACAATCCCAGCCTCCTTTTATCAATTAAAATATAACTCATTACATTAACATTCAACCAGAGTCGAACCCTTTTGGGTCTTGTTTGCATCCATACTACAGTCACGCTATGCTTTAAAGTATGCAAGTTACATCATTTAAAATCGACGCTATAATAGAATAAACAGTAATCAAACCATCACGTTACAGCGAGGTCATAAGACCCTGGGTTCTGCCCAATACTGTAAGCATGACCTCCAGCCAAATCAACATTTACACAGAGTCCATTTTAAAACTAATCACAGCATCAAACGCCATCATGGGCCTACAAATGTTGGCTTATACAAATCCACATTTTATATTGAAACCACAAAATCTCTTAAACAGAAAAACAACCAATTGAAATCCATGCGCAGCATTAACCAAGCCATGACAATGCCCAACGAAAAATACACAGTATGGTTTTATTAACAAAATTACCCTGTTAACGATTTAATCCCTTAACTAATAAATGAAATACCAACAGTAATGATACATCAGAGCTATCACAGCCATCAGGGAGAAGGCTTAAGCCACACATAGCTTGGTCCTTCAAACCCACATTGTTCACCAATACAGCACATTAAAATACTCAATACATAAACTTCAACAATGGCGTATGCTTGTTCCTAAAATCTCTATCAATAAACCATTAACATAGTATACACTTTCCACATAGTAAGCAAAATAACAATGGTCATTTATTAAAAACACAGAGTATATGCATTATACACAGTATGGTAAATCGTAGTGTCTCCACACAGTCCCTTTCGAAGCCAAAATGAATTCCACTCAAGAATTCCAATGGGCTATGGCACAACTACAAGAAATGGTGCAGCCCATGGCTCAAAGGCCCAAACCTTTTATAAATTACAAACCCAAAATTTATACACAGAGGCAAGGGAAACGCAATTTTACCCATGGTCGGAAGCAACTGAAACATTGAATTAAAAACCCAAGTCTGAGTATTACATGCCCAAAGGAAAATTTAAACCCCACAGTGGAACCCCAAAAACCATGCAACGAAGACATCATACAGTCAGGCTGAGAGTTAACAAGCGTTTGCTTGTCGGCAAACTTACTTTAACCAATTGGAATCATACAGGAACCGACGATGAGCTTTGAGCCATGACCCTCTCCACAAACCCTAGCACCTACAAACTATAGAAATAATAGATCAATGCTATGTGCAATGATGCTAAGAAGAAGCACAGGAAATAGATCTTGCTACTAAGAATTCTCACAAGCATACACAGGAAAAATAGAGAGAAGAAAAGAGACTGAATCACATGAATGAATAGATGAATATTGGTGTGTATCCTTCCATTGAATAATTATGAATAATAGTGTACATAAATAGATCTTCCCTCATATGAAAGTCGAATTTTATGGAAACAACTCATAAAGCTAAAAAAGGATGACTTACAAAAATATAGCAAACCCCCATAGGTGGATAAAGCACTTGCTAAATCTATCAAGGACCTCACAAGTTGGAAAAATCATGAGTGAGTTGTCAAGGAGATGGAAATAACATGCTAATCCTAAAAAATGGAGAAAAGCTAATGGAGGATGGGTTGGAAACAAAAGCTCCCAGTTTCCTAGTTGACTAGCTTTTATCTTATCCATAGAAAAGCAGGAAAAAGCAGAAAAAGCAGAAAAAAGCAGAATCTACTATAAGGTCCTGTATACTAATTCTAGATGAACCCAGAATCAGGAAAAAATCATTCCTAGGATATGAATGGCATGCATTGACTTTAAGGTGCAAGTGGATGCCAACTAATTAAGCTAGTGGGTGAATAATTAATCAAATAATGATTAATTATTTTATCCTAAGTTGTGAGTGGGTTTAATATATTCCAACACCCCCCTATAAGTCTGAATTTATGATGGTATGACAAAAAAAATGGATGCATATGGATGCATATAGGTCCCAGCAACAAGGCTATGGTCACCATTTAACAATTATGTCTAGAAAAGTGAGGAAAGAGGCAAAACCACATGGGGAAAATCCTCCCTCAATATAGGACAAGGCACAAAATTTGAAATATGTCTTCAACATATCTTCATCTTCACTTTAATGAGCTGACTGAACTGCTTTTGGATGAAGGACTTGCTGAAGAAATCATGAACTCCATGATCATGCGCTGGAGTGTAGAACCTTCAAGAAGGAAGAGGAGAGACTCCTTGTATCTCATCAACTGACGAAGTAGGAGCATTATCTGAATGCTTCTTTCTGCTGTCAAACTCTGATCTGCAAACATAATCTGAAATGGAAAAGAGATCTGTGCATACTCCTTCCCAAAGAGTACAAAAGTTAAGGCAATTTATTTCACACCCAATTCCCTGAATAGCTGCAAAATTGTGATGTGAATCACATGTCAATATTCCAATATGATGTAGCACCTGTATAGATCTGATATGAGGCTGATAAAAATCTTATATATAAAAAATATTAACATATGGAACAACAAGGACAAAGTCTTCAATGGATCCATGAGGATATAGGGCTAGACTAGGAAAATTATGAGCAACTGGGAAAAACTGATAAGTGTAAAGATCTGAATGATGGATGGGCAGAATGAGATGTTCACAATCTTCAAGAAGGATCTGAGTATTGATGCCAAGAACAAAGAAGGATATGCTGAAGCACATGAGATCAAGTAAGGTAAGTGGTATGACACAAATAAGGCTCGATGTGGCAAAGCAAACATCCTGGAAGTCACTGGGTTGCGCGCCATCAATGAGAGAGGTAAGCAAGAGGTGTGAAGGATTTGGCACATAGATCTCAGAATCTAAGATAGGAGATTGAGAGAACAATGAATGGTTTATAGGATCATAATCAATATCAGTAGCAGCTCCATATGTTACTTCTTTTTCATCAATAGTATCATAAGAAGAAAAATCACCTTCAAGAGACACAGAAAAAGATGGCTCTTCAATATTTGCTTCTTCATTGAAGGAGGAAGAATTCGAATGAAAGAGGGAAGCAGAAACATGAACTGTATGAGAAACTTCTTCATCGTGATCAACTTCATCAGAGACTGTAGAGGCCAAGAAATCTTGAGAGAGAGAACAAGAGGAGATGCTAGGTTCGCTCCATGCTTCATCTTCAATTTCCTGCAAACCAAAAGCTTTGTCCAAAATTTTCCAAAGCTCAAATGGATATTCAGAGGAATCTATGAGATTATATATATTTGGAGACATTCCCAAACACATAATTCCATAATCTCTAGCATAATTATTTAGCCAATCAATCTTCTCTTCACAAGACTCAGGTTCACTCAATGCACCAATGGACACATCAAAGAGACATTGCCTCTTCAAGTATGCACTCATCTTTGGCTTCCAATCATCATAGTTGAAAGGAGATAGTAGAGGAACTTTTGAATCCATATTGAATTTGTTTATATGCTCTACGAGATACTCTCTGCAACCTACAAAACAAACTAGGAGGAAATCTTGTAAGCTAGACAAGCTCTTCTTCAAAGAGGGATAGGAGACTGGAAGCGCTCCTCAACTTTGTAGAACTTGATCAACCTTGTAGCTTTGTTACCATGTATAAATAATAGATCAATTATATGTGCAATGATGCTAAGAAGAAGCACAGGAAATAGATCTTGCTACTAAGAATTCTCACAAGCATACATAGGACAAATAGAGAGAAGAAAAGAGACTGAATCACATGAATGAAGAGATGAATATTGGTGTGTATCCTTCCATTGAATAATTATGAATAATAGTGTACATAAATAGATATTTTCTCATAGGAAAGTCGAATTGTATGGAAACAACTCATAAATCTCAAAAAGGCTGACTTACCAAAATATAGCAAACCCCCATAGGTGGATAAAGCACTTGATAAATCTATCAAGGACCTCACGAGTTGGAAAAAGAATGAGTGAGTTGTCAAGGAGATGGAAATAGAATTCTAATCCTAAAAAATGGAGAAAAACTAATGGAGGATGGGTTGGAAACAAAAGCTCCCAGTTTCCTAGTTGACTAGCTTTTATCTTATCCATAGAAAAGTAGGAAAAAGCAGAAAAAGCAGAAAAAAGCAGAAAAAAGCATAATCTGCTATAAGGTCCTGTATAATAATTCTAGATGAACCCAGAATCAGAAATAAATCATTCCTAGGATATGAATGGCATGCATTGACTTTAAGGTGCAAGTGGATGCCAACTAATTAAGCTAGTGGGTGAATAATTAATCAAATAATGATTAATTATTTTATCCTAAGTTGTGATTGGGTTTAATATATTCCAACACAACCATCCAAAAAACAGGTGAGAATCATGACAATGTTCAAGTTTATCAATGTAAAACCATAGAATTATTGATAAACCAAACGAGATCTTACCTTGGTGGAAATGGAAGTCGCCTCCATTTCCCCCCTGCACAGAGCAAGACCAAACCCCAACTCCAAAAATTGCAAATGAAAAACCCATCATGAGCCAAGCCTTAAGATTTGGGATGCCACGATTACCAAAAGCATTAAATGTACTAGCTGCAGTCCATTAATGAAATACCAAACCCACTCTCCATAGTTAAATTCTCGTTGCATATCTGTGGCCTCCATTCGTCTTACAAGAGATTAAGCCCTGCTAACATATGGTGCAACTATATGTTATATTCGCCACCCTATTCTTATCACCATATAACATTAGAATTTTTATGTTATATTAAGCTTTAATACCATGCAATGATAAGGTTTAAGTGAATAGTCTATGTATGTTTTGCACTAGCCTTAAGTCAACCACAAGACTTATATATGTTAATATAATACAATATAGCATAGGTTTAAGGAATAATAATATATGAACCTTGGGTTAACACCTTTACTCAATACAATGCAAATAACCCCTAACCTTACTTCTTAGTGAACATGTCATATGGAATATGCCATGTTAAACAATTGACCCTCATAAGAAAATCAAGATCTGAATCTAGCCCGAGATAATAACCTGCACATAGAAAATACAAAATATGTTAATAGTTTTAATATACTACATATAGAACGTAATTAAGACCAAGATGTAAAATGAAGTGTTACAAGACCATAAGAAAGCATAAGTACTAAACAAGAAATTTAGTTGTATTAGCTAAATTGATGAGAATAGGATTTATAACTGGTTATAATTCTGAGTCAACAAGGATCCAAAGTCAACCCGCAGTATGTTCTTCAAGATCAAGACTTTTAGTACTCTTTAAACAAGATTCTGTCGCAAGTATGAACTGCATGTGAAATAGAATAAGTGCCTTAGTTCATAGAACTAAGTAAGTCTGCTAACAAGTAAACACCTTTACCTCTCAAACCGTCATGGGAGAACAAGTCCCGCCACTCTGCACACTTTGTTTCCACAAACAAAGTTAAGTTAGGACTCTATAATTAACAAGTGTGACAATGCAAAAAGGACATAGCATATAAATCTAGTGACAAAACACATAAGCGACAAAAGTATAAACATAGTACTAAGCAGTAAACAACAGAACAACATCATAAGTAAAATACATTAAAAATCATGACTGAAAGTAAAAGACAGAATGTAAGAACAACTTACGAGTAAACAGAGGTACATGAAGTGTACAATAGAGTTCCACAAGTGAATAATGTTTCGTCTAGGTAGTTTTACTAGCCTATAATTTTTTAATTTTTTTTCACTTTTTGGGGACATTACAAGTGGTATCAGAGCCTAGTTTCAATACTAAGAGACCTATGGGTGCCCCAAGATATCATCACAGAGGAAATAAAGTATAATATTAAATTTTGGTTTCTAACATAAATTTTTCCTGTTATTAAATTTTTTTGCAGTTACAAGAATTTTTACAGCACTGTTCATTTTATGAATACTGAGGAAAAAATAGTCGGTAAGGAAAGATGACCACCCAAATCCGGAAGTGGAGCTGGTGGTAGATCTAAACTTTGATGTTTTGAAAACTTTACACAGTCTTCAAGCTGAATTGAAAATTTTCAAAGAAGACATCCTGAACGAAAGGAAGGAGCAGCAAGCTATAAATGAAGCCTTACTAAGAAATATGACGAGAGGAATCCCGCAAGGTAAACCTATTCAGTCCACAAACAGTTCCAAAAGAGAATCGTACCCAAAACGAGCCAGCAGCCCAACAGGAGAGGAAAAAGAAGAACGCACCCCTGAAGCACCAAAAGGATACCATCACAATCCTTCCAGGGATGACTCTCTTTCTCCCCGAAGAAAGAAGCAAAGGAATGATGATATTCTTCAGGGGGAGTTTCAAAAAATAAGAGCCCCTACCTATGAAGGTGAAGTAAACACTGGGGAAAAGGCTGAAGAGTGGTTGTTGGGCATGAGTAAGTATTTTCAGGTTCATAACTATTCAAGTGAGATGAAGGCTCATCTTACTATCTATAACTTGAATGGCAAGGCAACAAGATGGTGGAGAGACTTAAAACACACCAAGAAAGATGAACTGCAAGAAATAAACTGTGATACTTTCTGAAAACTTTTCCAAGAAAAATATATGTCGAAAAGGTTCTTTGACCGAAAAGTGAAAGAGTTTCACAAACTACACATGGGATCCATGACTATGGATGCATTTATTAACATATTTTTAGATCCGTTGCATTATGTACAGGTGAAAACAAGAAGTTGGGAAACAATTCCGTGATAAATCCTTTTTTTGTAGAATTTCCAATTTCTTGGCCGAGAAAAAATCCAACAATTTTTTTCGGCCAAGAGTTGTTATATTTCTCGGATGAGAAATTAACCACGGTTAACATTCTCTTGTCCGAGAGTTGTTCCATAGTTAGATAATGTTTTGACCGAGAGTTTTAAACCTTCTCGTCCGAGATTATTGGCATAATTTTTACATTAAACTCTCGGAATGGTTTCTTGGTTGAGAGATTAGTCCTTTTTAACTCTTGGTCGAGAAATGTTTAACTATATAAAGGAAAACCCCCTCCCCACCTAGCCGAGCATCATCATAATTTTCCTAGTTTTTCGCTCTGAGGCTTTCACCGCGAAAATCAAGCCATTGCTTTTCACACTTGGTTATTGGCTTTTCTGAAATCCCCTTTGTCCATCCTCTCCATTTCACTAGTTTTCGGTCATGGTAAGAGGTTTTAGGGATTCCTCTTAGTCCACCATCACACTATTTGAGGTTTTTCAGTCAGGTAGGGTAACAGTTTTTTGCGCTTGGTAAGGGCTTTTCGGGATTGCAAACAGAGTTTTAGCACCCATTTCATGTGTTGTTTAAGTCGATCATCATCAACATTCTAGTTCATGGCAAGACGAAGGGGTTTCTGCTCAATCAGGTCAGAATTTTCTATCCTGGTACATGCATTTTTTCATTCTTTGCATCCGAAGATACATGCTACATTTATTTCCTGAAATTACCATTTCTCAATTCGTCGTGTTTAGACTCTCTATATTTTGGTTATGTCGCCATTTATGTATTGAATTTACTATCTCTTGAGGGAGCAGTATAAGCGTTAACCAAAATGCCCCCAACCCACCGGAATCCGGCAGCCAAATTCTGGTTTAAATCATAATTTAGAGGGTTTAAATCTCAATTTTAACAATCTCGGTTATCTGTGTGGTTTTAAAAACAAGGATTTAGTATATAATAGGCAATTGAAAGTGATAACATTGCAAATTGATCATAATAACAATTTCTCAGTAACAAATTAAACACTTTTTTTATATCTAAAATCTACTAGAAAAGTGGGGTGTTTTGGTTATCTTTTATCCTACCCGTCCTATCCAGTAGCTGTAGTATGAGTTTACTTCCCATCTTTAGTGTGAGAATGTCCAGCTGTAGGGTTTGTACCTGGCATATATATAGCCCCATCTGTGCTCTTAAACCTTTCTTTCTTGTTGTGGCATTATGAGATGCTGAGGTGTGGCATTGTGAGGTGCTAAGTTGTTCGATCCAATTATGAGAGCCTGCATATTGAAACGCTCACTACCGGAGTCTTGCTCTAGCCCAAACTTGAGGCATTCTCTCTAACCACCTGTGAATAAGGGGCATGGGTCCCTTTAATAAACAAAATCATGAATGATAGAAGTATTTTCAATTGGGAAGCCATCATTTATTACTCTTTGATAGAAGCCATCAGAGTTGCAAAAGAGCCCAAACCTGGTAAGCAGCCTGAGTTTTACATTAGCTCCTACTTGATGGACATGATCTATGATGCCAATGAATTTACTAGAATGTACTTTGAGACATGTTGTTTCCATATGAGCATATCGATTAAGACATCTTACTGACAGACGATGAGATCTCTTGGGCCCTGCTAGGAATTTATTTGGCATTTGATAACAAACCTGTAACTAGCTTAAATAAAGAAACCATGACCGAACAATCATTCAGTCGAGAGGGCGAGCATAGCTAGTCAAAAGGGATGAGTAGTGATATATTCGTCAGCCAAGGTTACCTCTTCAATTCACCCTATGATTAAATGTGCCTTTTGGATAGGAGTTCCTTGACTAGATGTAGCAGGTGCCATAGATGTAAATAAGGAGGTTAAAAAGGAAGGGGACTAGCCGAATACCAACATGGCTAATGAACTAGCAAGCAATGACTAGCTATCTTGAGTAAATGAATTTTATATATGCTTAGGCCAACATTCTTAGGATGGAGAGGGCCCTTATTATTTTCTTATCATTGTCGTTGCTCACACTAAGCCCTACGATAAGCCATACCGTACTCTATGTTGTGGTCATAAACCTAGTGGTATTCATATAATTTGTTAGGCTCAGGACTAGGATGGTTCCAAGCACATCTGGGTTTATCCTACTATGGAGGAGTGAAAGTGTCTATAGGTGGTGTAGTAGCAATGGGAGGAGAAACAATGGGTATTGGTGATGTCTAAGGCTATTAAGTTTGGTGGTTACGTTGTAATATCTAGATGGGTGGTTATTATTGTTAAGGATATTAATCTTGCACATTGATCTAGGAACAAATAATCAATCTCATCAAGAAATAATCAACAAATAACTCATGAAATGGTGTAATCGGTCTACAGAATAGTAGTCGCTCTGTATATTCAATAAAACAATGAATAATTACAATTACAATGTCAAGCTATAGCTTGAATGAGTGAGCAATTTGAATACCTAAGGAGGTCATTCGAATTGAATGAGTGAATCTAGCTTAACTGACTGTAAGCCATGGTTCACACTCAATTAACCACTAACCAAAACCCTAATTGACTCACCAAACCGTAACTGAAGTTGGAGTGCAATAAATGACTGAGTCTCAACTGAAAGAGATCTAACACATGTCATAGCAAGCCAACCATCAAGTGCTAGTGCTTCAATGACTTCAATGAACCCCAATGAGGTTAACTGAAGCTGAACTGATCATCAAAAGTTGGTGGAGGCACCCCTGTTGACTCCAGATCATTAAATAATCATTAAATTATATATTTAATGAGAGGAGGCGCCTTAACTGACTTGTTGAACTAATTGTAACCACCAATTACCAATTAGGTGCATTAATATCACTCAGATCACCCCTGGAGTGCTCTAGTTAGCCTCCTTGAATGTAGGAGAAGGCTAAGTTATCCTCCTTGACTGTAGGTAGGCGTGGGTGTGACTGGGTGATGTCAATTAATGCTCCATTGATGTCAATTAATGTCAATTATACTTAGGATAGTGGTTTAACTAGGCCAATTTGACCAAAAAGAGTGTGTAGGTGGTAAATGTCTCCAACACCCCCCCCCCCCCTTAAGCTATACTTAGGAGGTGTTAGAAAACACAAATGCATAAAAATGCTAGGGCCCCAAAAACTAAGGCCATATGTCACCCTGGACAATGCTGAAACTGAAACAATGCTCAAAACAAACTAAGTGAGGAAAAGAGGGAAAACCCAGTGGGAAAACCCCCCTCAAGCTGAACACTGATAGTCTGAATCACCTTGATGAACTCACCCCCAATAGTGAATTAAGGTAAGTGAACTTATTTTCTAAAAACCTCTTGGTGAAGATGTCTGCAATCTACTCATCAATTGGGCAGTATTGCAGAATGATGGTCCTGTCATGCACTAGCTCCCTGATGTAGTGCATGTGAATCTCTACATGCTTGGTCCTCTTCCTAGTAACTGGATCTGTGGATATCTTAATACCACTTTTATTGTCACAAAATAGGACAGTGGACAAAGTAATACCAAGATCAAACTCTGAAAGAATGCCTTGCAACCAAACTGCTTGGATGCAAGCATTTACCGCTCCTCGATACTCGGCCTCTGCTGAAGATAGTGCTATGGCAGCCTTCTTTTTGCTTAACCAGCAAATGGGGCCACCACCAAACATGAATACATATCCAGAAGTTGACTTTTGATCAATAGAATCACCCGCCCAATCAAAATCTGTGTATCCAACCAGCTCTAGCTCGGAGTCTGCAGCATAGTGAATGCCGTAGGTCCTGGTTCCATGAATATACTGGAGGATCCTCTTGGATTCCTTCCAATGAAGATCATGAGGCTTCTGCATGTATCTTTATACATCATTCATGGCATAACAAATACCAATCCTAGAATGTGCCAAGTAAAACAAGCTACCAATCAGCTATCGATAGATAGTGCAGTCCATGGGAGGTGTGCTTTTTCCTTCTTCAAGGCTGATCCCTGAAAGGAAAGGGAATGGTGCAGGCCTAAATTCAGCCATGTTAAACTTGACTAACATGTCTGAAGTGTATTTGGACTGAGTGACCATAATCCCATCAGAATTTTGCTCAATGTCGATCCCCCAAAATTGTTTTAGAAGCCCCAAATCACTCATTTCAAAGGCATTGTGGAGAGCAGTTTTGATGGCTGAAATGGAGGCAAATGTGCTACCTGTGATCAATAATTCATCGACATATAAAACAATGATAATTATATTACCATATTTCTGCTGTAAATACACATTTTTATCTGATCTACATCTTTGAAATTTTTGCGAGAGAAGGAAGGCATCCATCTTGGAATACCACTCTCTTGGGGCCTGTTTTAACCCGTATAGTGACTTCTTTAGCTTGCAAACCAAAGATGGATCAGTGATGTAGCCCTTAGGCTGCTTCATGTATATCTCCTCATGAATATCTCCATGTAGAAAGGTTGACTTAACGTTTATGTGATCCGCCTCCCAGTGCTTGGATGCTGAAATTGCCAAAACAAGGCAGATGGAGTCCATTTTTGCAAAAGGTGCAAAGGTCTCATGGTAGTCCACTCCTTGGACCTGAGAGAAAAAATTTTCTACCAGCCATGCCTTATATTTTCAGGTGCTTCCATCAGCAGAAACCTTTGTCTGAAACACCCACTTGCATTGAACCAATTTCCTTCCTGGAGGAAGAGAAACTAGCTCCCAAGTAGTGTTTTTCTGAAGAGAATTCATCTCTTCATCCATGGCAACTTGCCATCTCGGATCATTCCAAGCATGGTAGTAGGATTTTGGATCTGAAATAATAATCAAATATCAATTTTTGGATACCAAATTATCAGGACAAGAGAGTGCAATACCTCCTCTTTGGAAATCAGACCGGGTTCTCCTTGTGTCATCCGGATTTCCAATGTTGTCTCCTGCGGAGGAGAGTGTCTGTTGGGCCCATGTTGGAAGATGATTTTGCACTTAAGGTTATGATTCAGCATATGATTATTTCTGCACACTGATATCAAAAATTATAGGATCCAAATCAGGGTCATCACCCCCAATTTCATCATCCAAATAATCATTAGAATAGGAAGGAAAATCATCAGTTTTCTCCTTCACTAGTTCCACCTCCTGAAGAGGCTCATCGAACTTGACATTTATCTCGATGATGATATGTTTGGTATTGACATAAATCAGCTTGAAACCCTTATATTCATTATGATATCCAATAAACATACATTATATTCTTTGCGGTTGCAAGGCCCTTCTTTTATCAAGCGAAATCCGGGCCCATGTAGTGGACCCAAACACCTGTAGGTTCGACACATCTGGCTTGTGTCTAAAGTATGCTTCAAAAGGGGTCTTCCCTTTGATGGATGAATGTGGAACCCTATTCTGAATGTATGATGCAGCATGAATGGATTCATCCCATAAAGTTTCAGCAAGCTTCTTAGATTCCAACATACAGGTGGTCACCTCCTTGAGAGACCGGTTCTTCCTTTCCGCTACTCCGTTTTGCTGGGGAGTGTATGGAATTGAATTCTAGACTTGAATACCACTTTGGGAGCATATGTAAAGCAACTCATTAGTGACATAATCCCCTCCATTATCAGATCTCAAGATCTTGATCTTAAGCCCAGAGGCATTTTCGATCAAGGCCTTCAATTCAGAAAAAATTTCACATACTTCTGATTTCTTTTTGAGAAAGAAAACCCATGTATACCTTGAAAAATCATCAATAAAAGTAAGGAGGTAACTTGATCCATTCATGGATGTGATAGGCATCAGACTGATAATATTAGAATGTATCAGCCCCAATATTTTTGTAGCTCAGTTTACCTTCCCCCGATCGAACTTGTGCTCAGGATGTTTTCCAATCACACAGCCCTTGCAAATTCCCGTGATTGCCTTGATGACCGAGAGGACTTCAACCATGGATTTTTTCTGTAATTGCTGAAAATATTTGAAATTAATATGGCCAAACCTCTCATGCCACAACCTACTAACCTCATTTCCATGATTTAGCAAAGCGGTGGGCTTTGCATCCACAACAAAGTGAGAGAACTCATAGGCTTTTGCATGATGATTTTCAAGGCCTTTTGCAATGAGTTTCCCGGATGCAATTTCTGTTATCTCAACTTCATTTGGGATGAAAGAGACTCTCTTAGGCACTCTTGTATGTGTCATCTAATAGACACTAAGGATATTTTCTGCTAGAGACGGTACATACAAAACATTAGAGAAAAAACCATTTTCAAGATCTACAGTACCTTGTCCTTCGGAAATGATGGTGGAGTCATCTCCCATGTGGATGGGGATGGATTTGCCAGTCTCCAAGGATGAAAAGGAGTCTTTTTCAGCCATCATATGATTCGAAGCTCCAGATTCAATCAATGGTGCTTTGGAATTCGAAGTGCTTGCCATGAGGGCATGACCTTTCTCATGCTGTGGTTCTCGATCTTGGTGATCTCTCCTTTGAAAGCTCTTCAGAAGATTGATGTGAATCCTCTCAAGGAGAGAGGTTACTTCATCAAGCTTCTTCTTCATGTAGGCATTTTTAGGGTGGAAGTCCTTCCCGCAATAAGAACACTTGACTTTCTCCTTGCCATGGTGCCCTTTTACTTTGTTCTTTCTTGAGTCGGAAGGATCATCATGCTGTTGATTTTCAACTCTAGGTTTAGGAGCATCAAATTTAGTTTTTTGATTCTTTTGCTGCTTTCCTTTACCATTCAGATCTTTGGGCCCCGAGACATGTAGGTCTTGATCACAGGAAGATCGGATGATCCCCATATGGACATGCTTGTCATGTTCACATGTTAGGGACTCAATGAAGGAATTGAGTGTAGGCATGGTCCATTTGGGGGTTGTGAGCTTCCCCGCACGGAATGTAGAAACAAAAACTGAATAATAATCCCCAATTTTGGAGAGTATGGCGAGGATGAGCTGATAATCCTCCTTCTCCACTTTTCATTGCTTCAAGAGTAAAATAGTATGCTTGAACTTTGTGAAGAAATCATTCAGTGTCTCGAAATTGGATGGTTGGAGAGACATGAGTTCATTTTCTAGCTGGTAAACCCTCAAGTCATCATGCTTTCCATATAGATTTTCCAATTTGTCCCATATTTATTTTAGTGTCTTCAATCCTGCAAGATGGAAGAGAAGGTCTCAGGAAATAGAGAGGCACAAGAAATCAAAGGCTTCATCCTTCTTGTTCAAGAATCTTGATTTTTCTATGGCGGATCCAGGCTCATATTCAGTGTCCATGGTGATTCTAAAAAGACCTCTGGAGCGCAGCTGAATCTCCATATCACCTTTCCATGAGTGGAAATTATGCAGAGTGAAGAGATCTACTGAGGAGGCCATCTGGATGTGATGGAGTGAATGATTCACCTATAGAAACCTAAAAATCAAAATAGAAAGGGAAATGTAAGGTTGGATAGCCTGCACATTCTAGGATTTCATCACACCCAGAATAGTCAATCAAGAAAGCTTGATCAACAAGTTATTTACTTGGGGTATTAAGTGCTAAGCCTTGGCTTCTGGTGTAGTGTTGGATTTCTGAGCTATTGCTCACTTTTCATGCATAAATCTGTCAAAAAGCTTATTTTTGAGAGATAGAGCTTCGTCTCGCCATAAGCTCTTATAGCATATTAATCTTGCACATTGATCTAGGAACAAATAATCAATCTCATCAAGAAATAATCAACAAATAACTCATGAAATGGTGTAATCTGTCTACAGAATAGTAGCCACTCTGTATATTCAATAAAACAATGAATAATTACAATTACAATGTCAAGCTACAACTTGAATGAGTGAGCAATTCGAATACCTAAGGAGGTCATTCGAATTGAATGAGTGAGTCTATCTTAACTGACTCTAAGCCATGGTTCACACTCAATTAACCACTGACCAAAACCCTAATTGACTCACCAATTCCTAACTGAAGTTAGAGTGCAATAAATGACTGAGTCTCAACTGAAAGAGATCTAACACATGTCATAGCAAGCCAACCATCAAGTGCTAGTGCTTCAATGACTTCAATGAATCCCGATGAGGTTAACTGAAGCTGAACTGATCATCAGAAGTTGGTGGAGGCACCCCTGTTGACTCCAGATCATTAAATAATCATTAAATTATATATTTAATGAGAGGAGGCACCTTAACTGACTTGTTGAACTGATTGTAACCACCAATTAGCAATTAGGTGCATTAATATCACTCAGATCACCCCCAGAGTGCTCCAGTTAGCCTCCCCGAATGTAGGAGAAGGCTAAGTTATCCTCCTTGACTGTAGGTAGGCATAGATATGACTGGATGATGTCAATTAATGCTCCACTGATGTCAATTAATTTCAATTATACTTAGGATAGTGGTTTAACTAGGCCAATTTGACCAAAAAGAGTGTGTAGGTGGTAAATGTCTCCAACAAAGGAGGCTATTCTAGGGAAGCCTATGGATATGTAGTAGATGATATAATGCCAATATGGGACCAGTGTCTCAGGAATAGATGGTAGGAAACATAGCTAGTAGAAGAGGTACCTTACCCCCTATAACCATAAATTCTACCCCTCAAAACTAGTCACTTTCGACCAAGTTTTTGCATGCAGGCTCGACTAAGACGGAGGGGAATTGACTTTATTTCATTAGAGAATAATTTATTTAGGACGAGTAATTCCTTATGAGGAGGTATTATGAACTGAGCCTAGTTCCTAAGAGTTTTATTTTTTTCCTTTCCTACAAAGGAGTGAGCAACCGGCCCTTGTTTTACCTTGGTCAGGTCATTCACCATGGATTTTAACAACTTTTTCACTTCCTCCATGCTCATAGGATTCTTATATAAAGTTTATTGCAGGTATAGTGGGTTATTAATAGTCCCCCCCACCTTACATAGGTGTTCCTGGGTGAATATAATAGCACCACTCCATCCATCCCATCGTCCTAGGTTGAAGATATAAAGCCTGGGTATAGGTGTTGAATCCCGCTAGCCCTCCCCCAATAATATAAAGTCTAGTGACTATGAATCTCTTCCATAGAATGTGACTAGGGGGGCTAAATATATCCTATTATATTGTGGTACCTCCAATTTGGATTCCTGACTTTAATTAAGTTGTTGTTGTGGAAATTTTAGTTTTCCCTAAGTTGATGGTTGAATTCCATGTACATGCCAATGTTTCAATTATCATTTGGAGAGGTATCGATGCACAACCTAGAGAACAATCTTATTTCATAAATTTTACTTTAATATAAATATGATATGATGAATCGATCCAAGTGAAACTATGACAGTAGTAAAGTGGAATGCCTAGCCATGGTATACATGCTCCATATGTTTGAGCATTATTTGTTAGGTGGGTATTTTAAATTCTGCATAGATCATTGAACTATGAAGTCAATAAAACTATGTTGGGAGGTCATATGTAAATATGGTGACTCTTATTTTAGGAATTTGTCTTTGAGGTTAACTATTTCTATCTACAACATCATATATAAGCACGAGCAAGAACTACCGTAAACACATTATTTCAATAAGTAGAACATGAACACCATAAATTAATGGGAATAAGAAGAAGCATCAAGCTATTTATGAGTATAGAGCTTAGTAATAATACTTATAGTAAATTTATTAGCTACGTAATATCCATAATGTATGAGCATATTGTACAGTGATATAAATATATTTACTAGAAGAACCCTACTTATATCAGTATTCTATGTAAGTTCTTATTAGAAACGCAAAGCATAGTTTTTGAGGCTGATCCAGACTAGGTATGTCCCTTCATGTCCACCATATTTTTGAGGCTTATCTGGACCATATCCAATATTAGATGCTTACTAGAACTACTCAGTAAGACTGAAAATAGCAATCGTAGGTGGAATACTGTAATATCCCAAACTGAATCTGGTATAGATTTTAGATAATTTGACATTATGACTCTTGACACTTCTCTGATCAATACATTCCTTAACCTCTTTTTTGTTTGTAAATGAGGGTGTAATTTTTGAATAGGATTTATTATTAGGAACTTTCACAACACAATTCAGGGTTCCTTATCGTACTAGACTTGTTGATATCTATACTCAGTAATGATATTTATTTGTATCCAATATCAGACTTAACCCAGAGATTCATAAAAATTGCAATATATATCCATAAATAACAACAGCGTAGAAATAATGTAGATTCAGGAAATTATCAAATATGATCTGAGAAGTACCTTGGACAACAATAACTGAGATGACAGTCTTTTAATCCTTAACAAAGTTGAATTGTAGATGATTGTACAAATGCTTTTAGTGATCAAGGTGATGCCCAAAGTCTGAAGATAACAAATTCCTAAGAATGTCCCAGCTATGCAAATAATTAATTTCCCAGATTGATGGTTCACGTCATCTCAAATAATGATAAGGGTGGATTGCTTGATGGATGTAGTAACTTTATATAAACACGCAGATTTATGAATATGCTTCAATGAAATGGAATCTTTGAGGACCACGCTCAGCTAGGAGCACCTTCCACATGTTGATCCCTTCCTTCTTATGTGCATGTAGATCTCAAATAATAATGGAAATTCAATCTCTAAGTGTTGTAGCAGTTTGATGTATAAACACAGATTGGAGGAAGGAAGGGCATCCAGATAGACTAATGACGCCTCTCTTCAGTGTATGCAACCCTTAAATATGTGAACATGATCTCTTTAGTACTCCATCACTCTTGTCTAGGGAAATTTAAGTGAGCCTTCTTTGCATTATTTCCTTGTTGTAGATATCATGCTTATTAAACAGGCTGATTTCCCTCATGATAATCCTTTGCTCACTGGTAACTTGTTACCAATAGAATGAACCCTTTCCAACAGTAAATTGCTTCCCTATGCTTTTGAGGAGGAATGGATGGAGATAACCACGATTTCAATATACAATTAAGTAGTACAAGTACAGAGGAATATTGTTACCCAGAACTTGGTGAAGACCCCCCTTTCTCAACAATGATAGGATCGCTGCCATGATTAATGAACGAATACGCCAAACTATAAAATTTTAAGGAAGCTCCAACAATGCCCTAAACATAATGAATCTTTGATGCAATGAAGTACATAATGGTGAATCTGGATGATTCACCCTAGCAATTGGTTAGGTTGTATAGATTTCACCACCAAATCCAATTAGGTCAAGGCAATCTGCCCTAAACCCTAAGTAGCTCACTGAGCTCCCAAAACATGTTTCCAAAATATGAACAATAACAATGATAACCTTTTGGTTCAACTAACCCCTTATATAGATTTTAGGGTTTGCATGTCAGTTTTAGGGTTTGCAGGCATGCTACTTTTAGGGTTTGCATGCATGTCACTTTTAGAGTATGCATGCATGTCACTTTTAGGGTTCGCATGCATGTCATTTTGAGGGTTTGCATCCATGTCACTTTTAGGAACATTTCAAATATAGTGGCAAGACGAGTAGAAAAAAATACTCTTTAAACTCAAGTAGAAAATAGTAATCTTGGGTGTAAGCCACAGTGGTAAGATGAGTAGAAATAAATACTCTTGAAGCTCATGTTTTTGGTAGCTGACCAATTTATCTAATTTAATATTTAAAGGAATTCAGGTATTTTTTTTTATATTAGGTATTTTTTCCCCTAAATGTTTCTCATTTTTCTTTTCCAGGTAACATATTTGGGAGGGAACCTCCTGAGCGGTTCCTCTCATTCCAAGGATGGTACTCAGGGTAAAACCTAGATTTTTCAGGGCACAAGGCCATGTTAACAACTCATGAATAGATTATGTATAGATAATCAACATTCAGATCACTGACAGGAAACATGCCAGAAAGTGGGATTTGAACTCCGGTGGTGAGGGTAACAAGTTTTTGGGACACCACTTTTGTCCTATAATTTTGAAGAATAGGGGCATGAATCTAACAAAATGTCCAATGATTTCACAGTATAGTTTTGTACTCATTTTTGGAAAGAAGGAAAAGAGATGTCCAAGAAAGCCTCTCTTATCCCAAGTAAGATGTGTTTCTTAATAAACAACATAATTTTATAAGGCTGCCAAATGAAGATCACGTGATGTGTTTCACTCTAGTTTCACATGCCTAACCATCCTTGGGGACTGAATTTTGTGTCATGATGTTCATTTGGGGAGGTCTACCATTAGATGTTTATCTTGCTGCCCCATTAAACATGTCACTTGAGGAATCATTGTATTCAAAAATTCCTATTCAATCAATGAACTACACAATGGTGAATCTGGATGATTCACCCTAGTAATTGGTTAGGTTGTATAGATTTCGCCACCGAATCCAATTAGGTCAAGGAAATCTTCCCTAACCCCAAGTAGCTCACCGAGCTCCCAAAACGTGTTTCCAAAAGATGAATAATAACAATGATACCCTTTTGGTTCAACTAACCTTCTTATATATATTTTAGGGTTTGCATGTCAGTTTTAGGGTTTGTATGCATGCCACTTTTAGGGTTTGCATGCATGTCAATTTTAGGGTATGCATGTCACTTTAGGGTTTGCATGCATGTCACTTTTAGGGTTTACATGCATGCCATTTTTAGGGTTTACATGCGTGTCACTTTTAGGAACATTTTAGGAACATTTCAAAGGTAGTGGCAAGACGAGTAGAAAAAAATACTCTTGCAACTCAAGTAGAAAATAGTAATCTTGGGTGTAAGCCATAGTGGCAAGATGAATAGAAATAAATACTCTTGAAGCTCATGTTTTTGGTAGCTGACCAATTTATCTCATTTAATATTTAAAGGAATTTAGGTATTTTTTGTGATATTAGGTAATTTGTCCCCTAAATATTTGTCAAAATTATTTTCTAGGTAACATATTTGGGAGGGAACCTCTTGGGTGGTTCCTCTCATTCCAAGGATGGTAATCGGGGTAAAGCCTAGATTGTTCAGGGCACAAGGCCATGTTAACAACTCATGAATAGATAATGTATAGCTAATAAATATTCATCTCACTAAGAGGAAACATGCCAGAAAGTGGGATTTGAACTCTGGTGGTGAGGGTAACAACTTTTTGGGACACCACTTTTGTGGACTATAATTTTGAAGAATAGGGACATGTATCTAACAAAATGTCCAATGATTGTGCAGTCTAGTTTTGTGCTCATTTTTGAAAAGAAGGAAAAGAGATGTCCAAGAAAGCCTCTCTTATCCCAAGTAATATGTGTTTCTTAATCAACAACATAATTTTATAGGGCTTCCAAATGAAGGATATGTGATGTGTTTAACTCTAGTTTTGCATGCATAACCATCCTTGGGGACTGAATTTTGTGTCATGATGTTCATTTGGTGAGGTCTACCATTAGATGTGTATCTTGCTGCCCCATTAAATATGTCACTTGAGGAATCATTGTCTTCAAAAATCCTATTCAATCAATGAAGTACACAATGGTGAATCTGGATGATTCACCCTAGCAATTGGTTAGGTTTTATAGATTTTTCCACCGAATCCAATTAGGTCAGTGCAATCTGCCCTAACCCTAAGTAACTCACCAAGCTCCCAAAACATGTTTCCAAAAGATGAATAATAACAATGATACCCTTTTGGTTCAACTAACCTTCTTATATAGATTTTAGGGTTTGCATGCATGTCACTTTTAGGGTATGCATGTCACTTTAGGGTTTTCATCCATGTCACTTTTAGGGTTTGCATGCAGGCTATTTTTAGGGTTTGCATGCATGTCACTTTTAGGAACATTTCAAAGATAGTGGCAAGACGAGTAGAAAAAAATACTCTTGAAACTCAAGTAGAAAATAGTAATCTTGGGTTTAAGATACAATGGCAAGATGAGTAGAAATAAATACTCTTGAAGCTCATGTTTTTGGTAGCTGACCAATTTATCTAATTTAATATTTAAAGGAATTTAGGTATTTTTTGTTATATTTGGTAATTTGTCCCCTAAATGTTTGTCAAAATTCTTTTCTAGGTAACATATTTGGGAGGGAACCTCCTGGGCGGTTCCTCTCATTCAAAGGATGATACGCAGGGCAAAGCCTAGATTGTTCAGGGCAAAAGGTCATGTTAACAACTCATGAATAGATAATGTATAGCTAGTCAACATTCAACTCACTAAGATGAAACATGCCAGAAATTGGGATTTGAACTCCGGTGGTGAGGGTAACAACTTTTTTGGACACCACTTTTGTCCTATAATTTTTAAGAACAGGGACATGTATCTAAAAAAATGTCCAATGATTTCACAGTCTATTTTTGTGCTCATTTTTACAAATAAAGAAAAGAGATGTCCAAGAAAGCCTCTCTTATCCCAAGTAAGATGTGTTTCTTAATCAACAACATAATTTTATAGGGCTTCCAAATGAAGACCACGTGATGTGTTTCACTCTAGTTTCACATGCGTAACCATCCTTGGGGACTCAATTTTGTGTCATGATGTTCATTTGGTGAGGTATACCATTAGATGTGTATTTTGCAGCCCCATTAAATACATCACTTGAGGAATCATTGTATCCAAAAATATATTTATCTTCTTTGACATGTTTTGACATGCTTTTAATGTGATAATTTATCATCATGAATAGGTGCACAATGTTAAATTTGGTAAATTTGATTTTGACATGTTTTTTAATCTATTCAAAATTCTTATCATGCACAGCTTCACAGCTTAAGGGTGAAGCAATCTTGGCTACTATGCAGCGACAGACCCAGCGGTCATCGTCAGGTAAATTTCATTGTTATTCAATTCATAGTCAAGTATATATAAAAATAAATCTTCTTTTACACATCTAAATCTAAGATGTTGTTGTGCCCATGCAGTGGCTCTCAGCATGACAGACATCTATCTGAGGGGTATATAAGGGCCGATGGACAAACACAGAGGACACGTCTAGTGTCTTATTCTTCATATATGCCATTTCCAGGTAGAGAAATTATTTACATGTACATTTTCACTAGAATTATTGTCTCGCATGTTTTTTAATATGTGCAAAATTTTTATCATGCACAGCTTCACAGCTTGAGGGTGAAGCAAGCTTGACTACTATGCAACGACAGACCCAGAGGTCATCGTCAAGTAAATTTCATTGTTGTTCAATTCATAGTCAAGTATATATAAATATAAATGTTCTTTTACACATCTAAACCTAAGATCTTGTTGTACCCAGGTGGTGGCTCGTAGCATGACAGGCGTCTATCTGAGGGGTCTACAGGGGCTAGTGGACAAACACATAAGATGCCATTGCCATATAGATATTTTTTTCATACATTTTGACTATAATTCTTATTTGGCATGATTTTTAATATGTGGAAAATTCTTATCAGGCACATCTTTATAGCTTTAGCCTGAAGCAATTTTGGCTACTATGCATCCACAGTACCTGAGGTCATCGTCAGGGAAATTCAAATGTTATTAATTTCATGCTGAAGTCTATATAATCATAGATATTCTTGTACACATCTTGATAAGATATTGTTGTGCACAAGTGGTGGCTCTCAGCACGATAGACGTCTGTTTGATGGGTCTACAAGGGCTGGTGGACAAACACATAGGGTGCCATTGCGAGGTAGAGATTGTTTACGTACAATTTGACTAGAATTATTGTTTGACATGTTTTTTAACATGTGGAATATTCTTACCATGCATAGCTTCACAAATTCAAGCTGAAGTAATCTTAGCTACTATGTAGCCACAATCCCTGAGGTCATCGTCAGGTAAATTCAGTTGTTATTTAATTCATACTCAAGTCTATATGAACATAAATATTATTTTACCTGGTCTTTCTAAGATCTTGTTACATGCATAGGTGGTGGCTCTGAGCATGACAGTCATTATATGTCTGAGGGGTCTACAGGGGCTGATGGACAAACACATAGGACACACTTAGTGTCTTATTCCTCTGATACGCCATCACCGGGTAGAGGTTTTTAACACATGTACATTCTTACTAGAAATATTGTTTGATGATTTTTCTTGTTAACTTACATGTGATTGCCATTTTTTGGTTTTGTACAGGTGCTTCTAGACATTCTAACAATAATTATGGGGCACAAGATGATCCATAGGGTATTTATAATGAACACATTTTATATGGACATGTATAATTTGATTGAAAAAATAGATATATGTATTTTAATACTTTAACGTGCATCTTCTTATAGGGTTTGCTACTGCTGATCCTAATCCACCTCTTGAGACAAGGAGACGTCGTCGGGTGAATCAATATGCTCAAAATGATAGATATGATCCCCTTTACAGTCATCCTAGAGATTTTCCCAAGGAGACTCGTTGGGAAGACAACATCGCTATGCTGAATATGGAAGAGATGAAGGAGCATTCCTCTAGATTGAAGGCAAAACTTGAATCTTCAAATCTCACTTTTGGTACTCAACAATGTCTCCAGATCTTTTTGCACAATCTAAATAGTTTGATCGATACATATCTTGGGGTTGGACCATCAACCCATATTTTTCATGATATGATGCGTATGAGGCGATTTTCAGTTATGGGTCGCCACAAGTTTGAAGAAGTAAAGAAATTTGTCACAAAAGAAATGGTATTTTCATGTTTTGACTTGTGTCCTTAAGACAAAAAACGTCTAAAGATCGCAAGATTCAATGATCCTTTGATTGCACCACATATTTGTTCGAGGTTCCTGTGTGCATATGGAAAGTTCCCAAATAATGATGAGGTTCCTCAATATTTTGTTAAGATGTTGATTGCAGAGTTTTGGTTTAACATGGACATTGACTATACAGATATGGGATCCAGTTTCTATGGTGTTGGAAAAGGTCATACATATGAACGGCCTGATGCACAACGAGATGTTCATTATAGGTGTCTAATGCCTCAGCTAGTACAACCGCATCCTAGAGTCGTAGATTTACCAGAGGAGTTAGAAACAACATCCCAAATAGAAAGAGGGGTGACGGAAGAGATACAAGACCGTGTTGGGGCTGCATTGGTAGGGGTGGAAATTGGCCTACATAGTATTTCATCTGCATCCAATATGGATGCAGGCCCATTTGATGATTATTTTGATGATCGCTTGAAAAGTATGAGTCGATTAGAGCTTGAGCAGTATGCAGCATATTGTAGAGACAATTATAATCGAGTCATTGCTCGACAAAATGAAAACAAGGGCATGGTACGTAAGTATGCTATGACATGAAATTTAGTATATAAAATATAATGTTTTTAATATATGAAATTTATGCAGTATACCAAATTCATGAATGATGATGACGTTGATGATATGAATTTGTTTGACCTGGAAGAAACAGAGGCTAGTGGCACAAATATAGATGTTGAGGAAATTCTAGTTTCACAATTTTCACCAGTGACGCAGGTATGGATATTTCTTTTTTTTAATATTTAATTAATTTTTATATATTTTGTCCCCAAATTTGTATATATATACATATATTGAATTTCATTTTGACTTTTCAGCCCACAGAAAACCAGGATCCATTGGTGTTCCGGTCCGAAGGTTTAGATTGATCTGCTATAGATGCAAATCAATAGTGCTCCACATTCATTGTATGTAATTTTCATTGTATTCAGTAGTTAGCAATTAATTTTTTTCTTGTCCTTCACACTTGGTAGCTTGGGAACACATATTCATGTAGTTTGTTGGTGATTTGACATATTCCCGGTGTTGCTTGCTTATCGGGGTTTGACTCGTAGTCTTCTTCACTCAAGTGCTAGCATTGCATAATGTTTTGAGCCCACATGCGTGGACACTTTGAGCTGGTATGCACTATTTTATGACAGTTGGCTATTAGCATAGTTTTTGGGCTTAGATGATACAGAAACTCTCTCTTCCCTCCATATGGATGGTTGGTGTGACAACATTATGGAGTTGAAGGCCTTCTTTCACACTTTAGACTTTCATCATGTCTTTAGAGAACACAATAAGAGGGAACATAGTATATCCAAGGAAGTTCTACCCATGGTTGTGGGCCTACTTTCCTTCCCTGAAAATTATGAGGAAATAGCTATTGGGGAAGACAAGCTACAACTCTTCTAGAGAAGAGCTTGTACCTCCTACTCTTCAACATTTTGGTTGCTTTATATTTGAGTATGTATGATTGAGTCTTTTAGCATCATATTGGATGTCTTGAGGATGACACTCTTTCTCCTCTAAGGGTATTAATATTAGGACATTTCACTGAGCACTTCCTTGGATATGCTAAACTGGGCTCTTTATGTTTCCTCCGTAGACATGTATGGATGATCTATGTTGTAAAATTTGGTTGAGGACAAAAGGAGTGTACCATCCATTTGGACTTTCCCCTTTATAGACTGATGAAAAAAGTATATATAAAACTATGTACCTTGAAAGAGAGAAAAGTATTTGATCTTGTTGGTCCTAATTGAATGTTTGTCCACCTTTATGGTTCACTTTGCTCTTGTGGTTGTTGAGTCATAGTCCTATTCTTACTTGTTCCTAGGGTTATCTCACAGTGTTCTCATCCAGTTATCTCACTGGGATGTCTATTATCGTCGGTTTCTCCAGCAGTCGTTATCTCCTCTGCGATTTGATTTTCTCCTCTTTCCTGTGGGTTTGTCTCTCGGGTTTTCCTCTATGATTTCACTCCATGATTTTACCTCTGTGTCTTGTTCATTTCAGGGGCTCAGTTTTACCTCTGTGAATTGTTCATTCACGATCTGTGATTTGTTCATTCACACTCTGAGTTTTACCTCTGCGATTTATTCTTTCTTCATGGGATGAGCTTGATCTCTACATTTTCTTTATTTACGTCTCATCTTTTAAAGTGAGTCTCTACGTATTTCTCATCTTCTTACCTCATGATTTTTCTCAGTGTGAGTCTCTGTGTTTTTCTAAGTTGCTTACCTCACAATTTTCTCAGCATTAGTACTTATGGGTTTTTCTTATGTGTTGGGTTATATCCCTGGAGTGACTATGAGTTTACTATTCAAGTGTGGATTGTGAGTTACTCAACATGACTTTCAGAGGGTATTAGTATGACTGTGTGTCTCTTATGCTAAGTGATTGTGTGTCCTTAGCATGACTATTTTGGACATGCCTGAACTATTCAAGCCTGTGCTTTTGATTGAAACCTATATTTCTGTTGACTAAGAGTCTAAGGTTGGTTTTGGTCTGCTTTAAACCTCTCTCAAGGTACATATATGGTTTATCATGTTTGACTTGTCCCTTCGGTGAGAATATCAAACTCAGAATTATCCGAGTATAAGGCAAATTCAATTAATGGTTGTGATTCCTTAATGTTGTAACTCCTGCACTTTATTTATTCATTCTTGTACATGAAATATGGTATGACATCTCAATGACCAATCTTATCGCAATGACCAGCAGAGCGTTAAGTTAAAAGAGATGAAAATTTGTAATTTTTTTTTGGGTTAGTGAAAAAATATCAATTAATCTAGCACTTTGTTTAATGATTTATCTTGTTAAATATTTTATTGTTTGCTATATGAAAAATGGAAATTATTATTTTGGTTGGTGAACTAATCACTAATAATCTAGGACTTGCACTGTCCCAAGCCAAAGCAAAGATATATTTCTGATATATTTTTCATAGACAATTGCAAAATTTGTGAGGTAAGAGTTCTATCTATAATTTCATGTAGTGGAACTTGTTTTGAAATTGGCCGCAAACATAAATTTTGAGCATGGTTATGGTTATGTAGCATGGTTAATGTCATGATTATGTTATGTAGCATTTTACAAGGTTGAGACTTCAATCCTCATTTCTTTCTTGTCTATTTTGGCCAATATTTGAAACCTAAAAGGGAATGGATTCAAGTTTTATGTGGTGCATTCATGGAAGATTTCTTGAAATTCTGAATAATACTAATTTTTATTTTGTTTAGTTTCTTGTTATTTTGGTCATGGGACTAGATGGCAAATTCTCTTAGACCTTTGCAAGTAATGATGTTTTGAATAATCTCTACCACAGTAGCAAAATCAAAAAACACACAGGGGAAATAGTCAAATTCCCAAGTTTTGCATCCAATTTGTTTTCTAAGCAAAACCATGTGGGTTTCCCCGCATTTCATAGATGGTACCCGATGTAAACATGTTGGTGCAGATTATGGCACCTGACCTGGTAGGGAAATTGAGTGAGTAATGCAACAGAGGCAGCTAGCCTCTGGGATTAACCCTGATCCCTTCCAAAGCTTAAGGTGTTCAACCACTCAAGCTACCCTATAGGGCTAAAAGTTTGCATCCAAATTACTCCACTTTTCTTTTAGAATCAAAGTATATGCAAGAAAACCAAAAATTCTGAGATGTTTCAGCTTGGGTTTCCACACACCAAGCTTCTTCAAGTGTATTGTTTTGAATTCCAAGCTAAAATTTTGAATCTAGTTTACTTTACTTTTCTTTTAGAGTCAAATTATATGCAACAAAAGAAAAAGGTCCAAGATTATGGTGAGTTTTGGAACATGTATCCCTAGAATGGTGAGCTTGTTAGAGCATCTTGAAGACTACATGGTTAGGTTTTAATCCATTGTATATTAGGAGATGAAGATTTTGAGAAGAAACCCTAGGATGCACTTGGTGAGAGAAGAAAAAGAGGAGACATCTTACCCAAAAGAGGAGACGTATTGCCTTGGAGGACATTCTTGTGTAATGCATGCTTGTTGGATCTCCTTGTTCTGAGCAAGGGTTTTCATCATTTTCCCTAGCTAGGGCTTTGGAGGGCTAGAAGATTGTACTAGCCTTGTGATAAGGATATTGTGTGTGCATAAACTTCATCTTTATGGATATTTCATATTACTTAAGTTTCCAGTTGTCCAATATTTATGTAAATTGTAGATTTAATTTTCAACCATCAATATTCTTCATGGTTTGTAATTTCCAGCACTATATGTCTTGCTGATTTGACATAAGTTAAGGGTGAATATGTTAAGTGATTTAACACCATAATCAAATAATATAACAGAAGGTTGTTTTTACAGCTGTTGTAAGTGTTTTCAAATCTTTTATATGCATGGTAAGATTACCCAAGCGCTAAAACCTTCTGCTGTTGCCTTAGACTTCCAAAGAAGGTTGGAGCAGTGGTCTACTACGACCCATGGGCTCCACCAAGGTTATGGTAGTCTGTCATTGTAGCCTTAGACCACCTGCAAGTCTATTTTTGTAGCCTTATACCACCACCATGGGTGTTGGTGCTACCACCAGGCCTACTGTAGCATCCCTAATCACCACCGAGGGTGCTGTAGCATCTTGTTGCTGCTCTCCCCGTCACCACTGTGAACTATAAACTATGTATGGATGAATATTGTTTGCGATTTAATATTACACCTTATGCCAATAGTCATCATTATTCATATTAGACTTGTATTTCTATATCATTACATCTTTCCAGAATTGCTTTGTAGTATCTTCTTCAAATGTGGAAGGTTTTGAATCCCTAATACGACTTATTTGTGAAACATAACCTGAATATTTGTCAAGTTGTTTTCGCTGTTTGTATTAGACTAATGGTGCTCCATGATTATATACATCTTATAGAATATCTAAACACCATGCATACCTCCCTCTTAGAAGGAAGTTCATCGACTAGTTCTACAAGTTCATGAGGGGCTAATGAATCTAAGAAATATTATGGTTTCTCGTTCTAAAATTTCGGAGAACTAGACTCTGGGCCCTCCATTAAGGGAGTCTCATACTCCTCCATGTTTGTATCATACTAAACCTATTTCGATCACTTGAAATGCATCCTCTTCATGGAATGTCACATCTTGGATGAATTCTATGTGTCTTTCACTAGACACATATATTTTGTAGGCTTTGGATGATTTGATATAACCAACAAAGGTTCCCTTCTTTCAAGATGGATCCATCTTTTTCCTTTTTTATTTGGGTTTAGGAATGTATACATGACTCCCAAATATTCCCACATGTGAAATATATGGTTTTTCATTAGTGAACACTTCTTCAGATGTCTTCTCTTCCAGAAAATCATGATGACTTCTATTCTGGATATACAAAACTCTACTGGTATCTTCTTCCCATAATGAGGTAGATAGAACTTGATCATGCATCATGTATTTTGTATCCTCACATATGATTGTATTCTTCCTTTTGACAATGCCTTTCCACTGGGGATTGTAGAGTACTTTCAACTATCTACATATTCTTTCATAACTATAGAAATCATTAAATGCATGTGAGTCAAAGTAACCTCCATTATCAGATCTTAAAGGATAGATATTGTTTCCAATATGATTCTCAACTAGGGCTTTGAATTCCTAATACTTGTTGATGGTTTCACTCTTAGCCTTTAAGAAGTAAATCCATGACTTTCTAGAGAAGTCATCTATGAATTGTACATACTATAAATATCCACTCAGAGAGGGTGATGCCATGGGACCACATACATCATAATGTATTAACTCAAAAATCCCTTTATATATAATAGAACTTCTAGAAAAACTCTTTTTAACATTCTTCCCAAGAGCGCAACCCCTACAATATCATGCTTAAAATCAAATATAGGCATACCTTTGTTTTATAGGCAGAGCCTGTACAAATTTTATAGGCCGAGCTTGTACAAATTTTATAGACAAAGCATGTACAAATGTTACATGTATAGCTTTATCAAGTCAAGCTTGATCATGGTGAAAATAGTCAATAGATGTTGAGAACCCCTTTTCTATGGAAGAAGAACATTGTGGAAAACATTTTAGGGAAAAGAGAAAGACTCGAGAAAGTCAAAGGAAGACCATTGGGAACTTGAAGAAAGCCCCAAAAGCAAGCAAGTCAAAGTGTAAATTATAAAGGTAAAAGGGACAAGTCAGCTGGAAGGTTAAATGAAGGGTCATGTTGGAATCTGAAGAGTCACTTGGAAAGACTATAAATAAGTGGAAATGCACCTTGATTATATATCTCTCTCTTATTCTTGTAATCTCTTGTGAGGAGACATAGCGAGCTTTCTTATTCTTCAATGATGAGCCCCATGAAGGCCAGGGTTTCTATCTTGTATTGTTGCTTGGTGTCTTACCCTTATTAAGGGTATATATCTTTTATTCCTCATATTGGTTTTCTCTAGAAGGGATTATTCATGGTTGTACTACTTTCATTATTCAGATCTTCTTTAGAAGCGTTGGCTGGGTTTTCTTCCCCAAGAGGGTTTCCCAGGATAATTTTTTGTTTTTTTCTTGTGCTCGTCTATCATGCTTCTAGATATCAATTATATTTTCAGAATATGATTGATGAATGTTAAGAAAATATAAAGAACACCTACATATCTGAAAATTTAACAAAAGTTAACAATTTTCCTCTAGAGACATCGATTTCACCTCGGGTAGTAAAGCAGAATTCCTTGTGGGAAATAAGACCAGTATGGGAATGATACTTCATGAACACTATTGGTTTGGGTCCAGGTCTGAGTGGTTTTCAATATGTTGAGCCAACATACTGTATTTCAGAAGCATTGTGCAAAACCTAATGATTCTAAGAGAAAATATGGGTGTCTAGAAGCCTTTTTTGTTCCTGAGTTGAAGCATAGAGACCAATATTTGATCATTAACAAAGAAGGAACCCATAACCATATCTACTCTTTTGAATCCTCTCTATATCCTCCTTCCACATAAAAATGAAACCCATCCATCTTAGAGAAAGGATTAGAATCCCTACCCACTCTTTCTCAATCCATTACATGAGAGTTTTTTCCTCCATTTGCTTCCTTGGGACCATTTTACTAGAGCTTTATATTGCATTGGAATGATCTAAATTAAAACTACGTCCTCTCCTATTACCAGCTACATATTATCATTTCTTAACTTGAACACATTTATGTTTGTCTCCGTCAGGCCTATTACTTGATCCCAGATGTCCAGAACCACTTCTAGACTGCCCAAATAGTTTGTGGTGCCTCAGGTATTCACAATCCTATGGTGTCTGCATTACATTCAATCTAACTATGTTAATGGAATTTATTAGTCTTCCTTTGAATACTAGTTTATTGATGCACAAATATTGGCCATTTGAGCCTCACCTCTTACACCTTCACCATCTTGAATGTGCATATGAGAGAATGAATGCAACTCTAACTACTTTTGGACAATTTTCACATGGCTCAAGTATGCTGGATCTACTTGAAGTAAAGGATTTGTCAATGCTTGGACTCACAATGGTCATATCCACATCAACGTGACCAAAAGTTAGGAACTGAAAACACATAAGTTAGGAAATTACATTAGTGCATCAAGGTACCCAGCTAAGTCACCTGACATGACGACACGAGGACCCGTCCTCTTTGGTAACAAACTCGACTCATAAATAAATGACTAGCTCATTACCCCTCCTCTTTGGTACATCTGGTAGCAGCTACCCTAGAAAAACCCAAAACAAGCCAAGAAAGGTGGTGACTACCCTCGCAGCATCCAAAATAGTCCAAGCAAGGTGGCAGCCCTCTAACACAGTCAAACATGCAATGGTTTCCCTAAACAACACCCAAAAATAGTCAAACAAGCAGGGGATGCCTTAAACAACCTGTACACAGCAATGACCCATTCAAACACCTTCAATAACCCTAAAAAAAGGTACGACAGCCTGGAGACAATGTTTAGCAGAGTTCGACTCACATGTTTGAATGATAGGGTTAGACAAGGTGATGTAGGATAGGGTTAGACAGTTATAGTAGGAAGTGAAACAACTTAAGGCATCCAAGATCAACCTCAAGATGTTGACCAAAGTAGTCAATAAGTGTCCAACTAAGAATGGCATTGTCAAGCATCTCCCAACTGAATATGGCCACCTTAAAACCTTACTATAGTGGATGAGAGTCCTTAGGGCAGTCAAACAATAAGACCAAACAAACCTAAACAAGTAACAACACCCTTATAACAAGTAGAGGCATATTTCTAGTAGAAACAAGACTTATCTAGCAGAGAATGAAACCCTCAAATAGTAGTGACACCATAAATAAGAGTAGCGACACCCTCAACATGAGCATTGACACCCTCAAAAAGAGTATAAGGTACCTCAAAAATTACAACGAGAACCTTAAGGATGCCTAAACAAGTAGTGGTTCCCTCAACAAGAGCAACATCAACCTCAACAATGACAGCGGCAACCTCAAGGGGGCCTAAACAGGCATCGGTGCCCTCGAAAATGATACCAGCACCCTCAAGGAAACAATAGCACCCTCAAATAAGATATGGCAACCTGAAAAATACACTACAACAACCTAAAAGTAGAGTACATCTCACACAAGTGGAGGAATCATCACTGCATCACCATCAAACCCTTTGATGCTGCCTCTTCCATGGCTATTCTTAAACATCTTCGAGCCTTTATATTGTTGAGATCATGCCCATAATGTTGTTGTTTATAACCTGAGTATAGGTGTGCATCTTGTAACATGTATAGGTTTTCTGATGTTGAGTTTGACTTCAAGTATTCCTTATTCAGTTCCCAAATGTGTCTTTTCTTGCCTAGAATTGACCTATTGCAAATAATAGTTAGGAAAACAATAGAAGTAAATCTATCTAGAAACCACAAATTGTATCCACCACACTTTTTTACTTTATTTAGACCATTTGCATTATTGACGGGGTGGGCTCATTCACTAGTCATTATAATGACAAAGTTGTTGTTTCACTCCAAAAAAATGTTGCAATAAGACATAGACTTCATACAAACAACTCAAACAGTGCAATTCCAATGCATACCCATATCTTCATATATTCCTTATACACATGATATCACATTCATAGTACATTTTTTTATTCCATTTCCATAATAAATAAATAAAGAATATCACAACACTGAAGGGAGGTTTAAGAATGTTGTGAAACTCACACTGAATGTATGATGAGAAGAATTGCTTTGATTGCCTCATATCAGTAGCTCCCTTCATACTAGAAGGAAATTCATACTGATTGCTTTGATTGCCTCATATCAATAGATCCCTTCAAAAAGAGATAGGATGAAGGAAATTCCAATAAAGGTTGTCATGATAGTTTCAGATTGTTCACTGGGAAGGTGCATGATATTCAACAACTACCCAGCCATGTTTACAACTATGCCTGAAGTTGTCAATATCTCACATATCTCAATTCCTTTCATGCCTCACAATTAACCAAATGAATTTCAATCTGAAAATGAGTTGTGGCATTATTTGAAAAAGTGTAGAGAACACATATCTATATGTATACATATACCTCGCATGAAATTTGTAGGTAGAGACTCCCATTCTAGTCTTATATGCAAGGTTGTCTCTGAAGTCAAAATCTTGGTTTTTTACTCACCAATATGTGTTGGAAACTACCATCACCAAGATGTTTGAGATTTCAAATGAAATAATGAATTGTAGGCCCCCTTCTAGGGCTTACACAACATTTTTGAATGAAAGATGGTACAAATTTCAGATGGATAGATTAAATAACCACTTACTCTATGAAATATATAACCCTAAATATTTTGCAAAAATCTACCAGTAGAGTATAGAAGAGGAAAAATAAAGCCAATCTCTCAACAAGATGGAATAGCTCATTGAAGCAATAGAGCTATTATGAAAATGGCTTGTTGTATGTAGCATTCTCTTTAGGGTGAGTTTATGTTATGGGGGAAGTAATCTTCAATACCTATGATCAAGCTGTTGAATCCCTCTTTTTACAAGGCCATTTTTGTAGTGATGATATAGTGGCTTAGGCAATGAAGGTTTAGTATTTAATGAAGATTTGTTTTAGTAAAACATCAAGTTAAATGATTTGTTTAAATTTAGTTGTTTAGGATGGTTGGAGGTGAGTGACTAGCACCAATAACCCCATTCAGAATGTGGAGTCTTGGGGATTCTAAGAGGTCTAGAAATTATGAATGGATGGGGGTAAATATTCTATGCTTACATGCAGAAATTTACCCATGAATGCAAGATTAGATGGCTAGACACACGTGTAGAAAAACTTTGCTTCACATAGCCTACAGAGAAAAGCACACAACAATTGATGAATCTCCCCTTTTTCACGCCCATAGGCTTACATTCATACCCACAAAGATGAGCTTCCAGAGCTGACTGTCATCCTCTGCTACTGTTAACAATCTTCCTGTGTGTTTTTTGTATTTCTGATTTATTACTGATTGTTGATTATTTCAGCAAAAACCTGATTGAGATGATCAAACTGAACATTTTTGAGTTTTCTTTCTAGTTGTTTTCTGTTTTGAAGTTGTTTTTATTCCTTTCATACTTTGCAATAGTTTAGGTTTGCCGAATTTTTGGTTTAGGGTCCTCTTGTTATGTATGCAGAGTTTACTTTGTTGACATTGTTTTACCATCTTAGTGTTTAGAAAATTTTCAGTTCCATGTACTACTGATCATAATCTTTATGCAGCGTATTATCCATGTTTTTGGGCACTATGTACAACAGCTTACGATCATCTTTACTACGGTTATTATCCAGAATGAGGGTTTCACTACGGTATCAAGAATGACGGCTGCACTGAATATATATGTAATTATTAATTTGTTGAATCTGAACAATTACATTTGAATGGTAATCTGTATTTGTAAAATTGACCCTTTTTTAATAGCAAAATGATAAATTTTAGATGTATCTTTTTGGTATGGTTTTGACACATAATTCATGTAGAATTTTGAACCACTCCTTGTTTTATTTGAGAACATGGTTGCAAATAAAATTTAAGACAATACATAAATGTAAATGCTATGATCAAAACTCATTTTCAAGGGATACAAATAATAAAACAAGGTAAATGTTACAAGCATTTAATGTCAATGAGTGTGTTGTTATTGTGTAAGCATAAAATATTTATGGTTTAATTTTATGTAGATGACGAACTTTGTTGTTGGGTTAATTTTTCAAGCTTCCATATGAAGATAGACCTCCATATACTATGAGGGATAGGGTGAAAAGTGTTTTTCCATCTTCATGCTCATGTTTCATTGAATGAAAAGGCTGCGTGGTGCAGTTTTATATATGAAGCTCGATGAGTGTGAAACTAATGCCAAGTTAGTGGAATTGTTTTAGAATCTTCATGACATAAATAATGGGTATTGTTATAACTAGATCTTGTTCTTAGTTTATCTGTTCTTTTTGTCCTAATTTTCAACAGTTGGTTTAAAATGATTTTATATTTTATGTTGATTTTAAGAATTTTTGACAATCAATCATTTTGGTTGGATTTAATGCTTTTAATGGTTGAATTATTTCATTATTTTAGTTTTAAGGTTTGTCTTTTGGGCTTATTAGTTAATATGTACATATTTAAGCTTTCAAAAACTTATAATAAAATTTTATTCCAAGTTTTGATTTATAATCTAACTCTCATTTTGGAGTCCTTTGTCAAATATTTTTATGAGGAGATTCCTGTAGCAGCTCTGTTTTTCCTGTTTTTGTCATTGTCATTGGGAGCATATTACGAAAAGATGGAAATGAATTCGAGAAAAAAAAAAGAGGTTTTTTTCCAAAACAGACTCATTCACAAAAACCTCTCTCATTTTTGCAACATCTATTATCGTTTGAGATATTCGAATTTATATTTGTGGCCTGTTTTTAGGGTTTTAATTATTTAATAATTTCCTGTTTTAATCACAAATTTGCAGCACGTATTCCGATCAATTGAAGGGGAATTTTGAAAAAACAAGAGAGGTTTTTTTTCATAACATACTCATTTAAAACAAAATCTCTCATTTTTTGCACAGGTGTCCTGGATCAAGAGATATGAAGGCATCTTTGAGACCCAAATTTTCAGAAATTCGTCAAATTTCCCCAAATCCGATTTGTTGTTTTTGGGTTAATTGTCTTTAAAGATTTTGAGTTATCATGTAACTAATTGATGTAACTATTTCAAATTTCGACCTAGAAGGTATTTATGGAACTACTTTAATTTTGTAATGATAAAAGGAAGACAAACATATAGTTTTGGAGGGGATTTTTCACTCAAGGAAAGGCTTTTGGAGCTTTGATTTCTCAAGCTAGCACTTATAACTCTTATGTAAGTGGATGACTGCTATTTATTATATATAAAATGATAAGCCCTTTTACCTGTCATGCTTTTTCATTTCTGATCTGGTTGATTGCTTAGTCTACAATTTCATTTCATGTTTAAAGGTTTATTCATGTAAATGTTTATAGCCTGTGGATGAAGTTAGTGTTTCATGTGTAATGTTTATGGTTTATTGGAATGTGTTTGATCCCCAGTTTATCCAACTTGAATGATTCAGTTATGTATTAGCTTGTTGTTGTTTATTTCCTCCTTGATTGATGAAGTTTTCAACCAAAACTAAAAACCAAAACCCTTAAAACCAATTTTATTTTATTTTTATTTCAGATTGTGTTGGCTTGTTCTTCTAGTAGTCTGAGAACAATTTCTGGCACTAACAGGGATAATATTACCCTTGACACATTTGTGAAACTAAAATTGTTGTATTTTATCACCATCACTATTCATGCAACATAATGTTCTTGTTTTTCATCACCCTATTTTCAAGGTTTTGAGTATGTGCATTAGTTATTTTTACAGCACACCAAAAAGAATAAAATACCAATATGTGCATGAGTTATTTTTTTAGTGCACCAAAAACACCAACATACCAAGATAATCAATGCATCAAAATGTATCATTAAGTAATGTGTCCATGTTATAAATAGTTGTAATTTTTCAAAACTACTTTATTGTCTTTTTGAAACTCATATATAGGAATGTAAGATGAGTTTATGGTTGGCATGTATAAGCATGCTAAAATATATTAGAGTTAGGGTTTGGATATCTTCTTTAGTGCACATAATAGAAGGATATTGCATGAACCTATCTTATGACTATGACAAGGTTTCCGTTGTAAAAAAATTGTGAATATTACATGGATGAATCTTGTTTGTACCCAAACAAAACGAACTAATAGAACACACTTTTCCTACAATAGAACACACTTTTCAAAAGGAACTAATGATTTAAATGTCATGGAAACCCTTTAGACATGATAAATACAAATAAAGGGAAATGATATTTTAAAATAAGGAAATGTAGTTTATTATAATTTATATCTAGCATGGTGGAAGAATAGGCTCATCAATACTATGAGTTGATAATCTATAATCAAGAACTATTGATAAGAAAAATAGAGTATTGGTTTTAATGATCGTAAAATATTAAGGTTACATGGTAATGGATTTTTCTATTGAATATATCAGCACTTTTAGCTTTAACAAAACTTATAATCAAGAACTATTGAAAATATAAATACACTATTGGTTTTAATTCTCATAAAATAAGGTTATGGTAATGGATTTTTCTATTGAATATATCAGCACTTTGAGCACACAAAACTTAAGTAATTTTGAGGAAGGTCAAAGAGGGAGGTTGCTAAAATTGATATCATTGTATGTAACCATTCTATTTGTAAAAAAAAAATATTAATGAAAATGAAACTAGATGCAATGGAGGTGTAATCATTAATGTTATTTCATGTTGTTCTCAATCCAACTTATTTTCATTACACATAAATGCCCTCCATTTCTACATTACAGAAGGTTGTCTTCACATAAAGTTGAAAAGAATGTTTCAATATATTATACTCCTTTGCTTTAAGTGTTTCCCTCTACATGTGAACAATAAGAATGAGAAAGAAATTCTCTTAGTTTCGATAATTATATATATATTCTTTACTGAAGAGGCCAATCACATGAAGTTGGAAGCTCATTTGGCCCTCCCACCCGCCCACCCTGGAATCAAAGAACAAAAATTTGTCAACCTTGATGTATTTTTTATTCCTATGAAATGTGCCAGTAGCATATTATCAAGAATGGCATTATGATCTTCTATCGACAATTTCCATTGTCGATACTTGGAATTTTTCCTACTCTTCACTACCTTCAACTACAATCGGGATGCTATGACCAAATGACTATATTGAACACATATAAAATCTGACTCACAGTATTGAAAAATAATATGGTCTTTACATTTCCTTACTTCTACAAAGAAATGTCCCATTATAACCATTGAACCCACACCATACGTATAATTTGATGGGTCTTTAAATTCTTGCATCAACGTGCTTTTTGACCTAGTTCATCTCAATAAATAATAATGCACTTTTTCTGGATTATCTATCGGTGCAATGACAACAAATACATCACCTTCTCTAACCAAATTAGAAACACGATCATAATCTTTGTCAATCACAAGCGCTTCATTATCATGCTCTGCATCACTGATATTTCCAAATGGGGGCAATGGTGTCAATTCTTGGTGTCTCCATGGTTTCACAAATTGGTTAGTCTGGTTTTGACACTCATCCAAGGACTCTAGATCATCAATACATGCAAGACAAAAGCAAGAGTACTTTCGTTTCTCGATTGCGTGTATATTTTCCATTTTCTTACTCCTAATGAAGTGTAAGCCCCTTGTTTTTGGGATTGCAGTACAATTATGTGGCATTGATTTGTCAACATCACCCATTGCAATATTCAAGAAAAACCTTCTCACATTACCCATCCTTTCATTGAATTCATGGCTCAAATTTTGTTTGCACCAATGAACAACATCATTTGAATTTGCAAGGAGAGAAGCAGAGTGATTCATTTGATATCTCCTGAGTGCATGTTTCACGCAGGCCCCAGCACCATCATGTTCTCCTTTTCCATGTCCCGTTTCAAAAAAGTTCCACATGTGGCAAACATCTGTGTTTCTATGAAGGAGATACAACCATAAGAATGAGTGCGTTGATTTAAATTGACTAGCACAACCATCTGATCACACTTAATGTTCTTTAAAAGTGATCTTTCCTCTTGATAATTATTTATAAATCATACCAAAACAATGCTGGACAAAACATGTATCATGTGTACCATCATCACTGATGTATAAATGATACTCCTTAACCACTTCACGATTATTTTCATTGCTATCAAAACCATCAACATCAAGCTCTGCATGTCTATACATAATATGAGCAAGTATAGATACCTGATTTGAATGATAATACTCACTCTATATCTCCTTTTGTGGAGTGAAAGTGTAATTTTCAGCAAAATCGACAATGGATAATATTGTTCCTTTTCCAAATACATCTTGTGATTGCTTGAACTGTAAGTCCTTCCATCATGCTGAGTGAGAGTGCTTGATATATTTATATATTTGATCCCTGAACAAACTCATAAAATCGATCAAAGAGATATCACTTTCAACTAAATTAATCTTTCTTGTAACAGGAGTATAATCAACATATTCATATCTCTTCCATTTCACAATGCGATTTGATATTTGAGGATCGTTTGCATCAATGCGATAGTTAGCATTGAAAAGGGCCAAATCATAACATTCCTCACATTTTTTACCCCCAACGAATTGTTTCTTATAGAATAATTGATCATTCTCTTGTGCACATAGTACTTTAGATACAAATTCATGAACACTCACAGGAGGGGGGTTATTTGGCCAACACTGCATGCCACAATCTAGAAATGTCTCATAATATAATTCGAATTCTACATGGTATCGACAACAACATGTGTCACGAACAATGATGGGCCTGACATACCATGGTTTAAGCTTTACAAATTTGCTAAGGGAAATATTCGCATCAACATTACTTTCCATAAAATTTTTGAACATTTCCACTTGAGTGATCTCTGTTATGTGTTTGGCATGAGTTTCATAGTTTCCTTTCGATATACAACGTCGCACAACATCATTTTCATTTGGTAAAACATGAGGGTTTAAATTCCAAAACTCTTTCACCCTGTCTCTCACATTATCTGGAAGTCTATCTTTATAAGGTTTCCTATAGATAACACCCCAACATGCAACTTCATCATCCTCATCTAATTCAACTCTAAATTTTGTATTCTTCCAAAAACTTTATCTTGATGTTTTTATCATTCTTGCAGTAGTAGACAACAAACGACTGTTTACAGTGTTTTTTTCCACAACCCCTGTTAGAATATATTTACGAGCAACCATGTAATTATGATATTTTTTTTGCAAGCGATGCAAGGACCGATGTCAAATTTTGTGATACAATCTCATTTGATTTAGCCTCTTTGACATTTTTAATGCCCAATAATGTCATTGCATTTCTTATACATTTTCTCTTTAATAACATATTTAACAATTGAGCTTGTTCTATGATAGAAATACCTTCAAAATATTCTCTGACTATCTTTTTTACTCTATAGTGAGTTGTATGATCAGGCATCGGAGGTCCCATTTCTTCAATTTTACTTGAATCCATATTCTCCAAAAACATATCGTTACTGACGATATTGTTGTAGGTTCTAATTAACCTTTGTGAATTGGTAAGTGTGGTAGGATGTTGTATGTTGGATGTCGACCCTGCATAAAAATAAATATATGAATTTAGCTAATTGTGAGTTCATTCAAATCAAATATATACATATATATAAGTTTATATATATTATATTTAAGTAAAAAGTATAAACATCTATCAAAATTTATTTACTCACCAATCATGGGCTCAATATCAACACTACCCATAGTTTGCTCCACATTTGTCATTTCCTCGTCACCTCCATGCTCTTCATTTATTTCAGCAACGTGTTCCTCGACAATCTGCATTCATTCATCACCACCATGTGTGAGGTTCACATTTTTCATTTCTTCGTCACCGCCAAGTGCCTCCACATTTCTTTCCATTGCTCTTTTTTCTTTTTAACTTTCTCATATTTTCACGCTTTTTGTCCTTCCTTGCCTCTTCATCAAATTTGGTGCGATCATGTTTGTTTCCGCAGTTCCTTCGATTTCCCATGTTCAAGGAATTAAAACCTAAAATCCAATGCATGAAAAGATATGAGAATTGGGAGTTACATACATACATTGAAAAAACGATAACAACAAACCTAACAAGATTAATATGCTAAGCACTATTGTATGAAAACCTTATAGGTACATGCCAAAACAAGGAATTGCACCAAAGAAAGTAAAATTACCTAGAAGTAGTCTCAAGAAAATGCCCGCCATATTTAAATCATAGGTTAAAGTAAATGCCCGCAACATATGGTCAAGCTGTATGCTATTGATATTTCTACCTAAACATGATCTCAATTTGTATTAAGAATGTCTGATGAAAAACTTATGGATCTGTCAAAATAGGGTTTCAAGATAAATTTGTGAGAAAGTCCTGAAAATGACTAAGTGTTGGAAAAATGGCTCAAGTGGGCTTGGGAAAATTCCCACAATACCTCATGGGTTAATGATAAAAATAATTTGAAACTACCATGCTCTAGATTGTTAAGAAGGATATCTCTCCATATTCTTAGTTTTCACAGAAGGTGTTTGATGAAAAAATTAACAACCTGCCAAAACAGGGGTTCAAGTTGCTTTTAAACCAAAGTAGTAAATCTGCCTAAGTGGCCTTAGGGAAATGCCTACCATAGTTTGTGGGTTGAAGAAAATTATTGCACCATATGGTCATTGTGTATATGGGTGTTTTGTCTACCTTTCCACATCTTCAGATCGACTTGAAATTTCCTAAGGAAGAAGTTATGGATCTGCCAAAATAGGGTTTCAGGAGAAACTTTGGAGAAAGTCCTGAAAATGACTAAGTGATGGAAAACTAGCTTAGGTGGCCTTGAGAAAATGCTTGCTGTACCTAATGGGTGAATGATTAAAACAATATGAAACTACCATGCTCTAGCTTGTCAATAAGGACATCTCTCCATAGTCTTAGTTTTCACAGAATGTGTTTGATGACAAAATTAACAGCCTGCCAAAATAGGGGTTCAAGTTGTGTTTTCACCAAAGTAGCAAATCTGCCTAAGTGGCCTCAAGAAAATGACCACCATATCTTGTGGGTTGAAGGAAATTACCACACCATATGGTCGTTGTGTATATGGTTGTTTTTTCTACCTATCCACATCTTCAGATCGACTTGAAGGTTCATGAGGAAGAAGTTATGGATCTGCCAAAATAGAGTTTCAGGATCAACTTTGCAGAAAGTCATGAAAATGTCTAAGTGTTGGGAAACTGGCTCAATTGGCCTTGAGAAAATGCTTTCTATCATTAATAGTTGAATGATAAAAAAAATCTGAAACTACCATGCTCTAGCTTGTCAGGAAGGATATCTCCCCGTAGTCTTAGTTTTCATAGAAGGAGTTTGATGAAAAAATTAAGAGCCTTCCAAAAAAGGGGTTAAAGAAAATACCTTGATAAAAATAAAAATTTATGGCCTGGATAACTCAGTTAATGAAAAATCTCAGCAGATATGCAAACTCTGATATGTGAATTCTTGGCTGCAATATGGATATAATAACTCTTGGCTGAAAACCGCTCTGCCAACTTTCGGTTGAAAAACTCTATGCCAACTCTCGGTTGAAAAACGTTATGCAAACTCTTGGCAGAAAAATGTTCTGCAAACTCTCGGCTGAAACACACTCTGCCAACTCTTGGTGGAAAAATGCTCTGCGAAATCTCTGCTGAAACATGCTCTGCCAACTCTCGGTTGAAAAAATAGTTTACAACTTCTCGATTGAGATAGATAAAAATTCTCTCAGACGAGAGATTATTTATACACCTCTCGAGCGAGAAGTTTGGAATCCTGTCAGAATCACTGGAGTTTAATGGTGGGCCCCTAAAAATATTCTCGAAGAAAACTCTCGGCCGATATATATTTTATCTTTTCGTCCGAGAGTTTAAAATAAGTTTCGGCTGAAGGATTTTCTTGACTGAGAGGTTTTTAGTGAACATTTCCAGCACCATTTCTACAGTTTTCAGAAATGTCTGACTTTAGCAAGGTTGAAACACCTCAAAAAATGAGAATTACATATCAGAGTTTATACCAGTAGATTCATCATTCAATCTACTTTCTCATCATATATATATTTTTTAAATTTCATTTAGGATTTCTATTTTTGACGATTTTTTTTCTAAACTTTATCATTAAAAAAACTAGTGACTTAAAAATCAGTGACAATAAAAATTCAATATCGTCACGAAGACAAAGCCAAATTTTTTTTTAAAAATCACAAGGTTGTTCCTTGCAGTGTCGTCTTAAAAAAGGTGCTTTTAGTTTTTTTGATAAAAGACACAATTGAAAGAAAATGAGACGACAAAACCATGTGTCAATAAGGCACCATTTTTGGTACATATATTATTTAGATAAATAATAATAAAAAAGTGTATAAGTCCAAAAATCGTAAACACATAGTCCATGCACAACTACAATGAGTGTGGATTATTATTATACATTTAGTTTCCCTAAAAGAAATAACTATATCTAAGAAAAAAGGAGGGCACAAAGGTCACTCATTATTCATACTTAAAATTTTAAAATATATGTCGTTGGTTCCCTCCAAATTTGCCCCACTATATGTCGATAATTTAAAAAAAAACAATATGAGTACGTAGCTAATTCAATTCTCTAAAACATTTATGTTTACTTCAAGGTGAAATTCCTAAGGGAGATATCAGTTTGAAGGGGTTGAAGTTGAAAAACATACAATTTTGCAATTTGTTTTGTCACAAAATAAGCAAAAGTGTTTTCCAACTTCATGTTTTCACCCGTACCATACATCAAAGAAGAGAAGGTAAAGATCCAGTAGTTTCTAGGATGTCTTCCTCCTAGTTTTCAGGACAGGATTGAATTCGACATGCCTAAGACTTTGGATACCACACTACAGAAAGCTAGGCTCTGTTATGAGCATGGACAACTGAGGCAGGAGAACCTGAACTGAAACTGAGACAAGTCTAAGAACTTCTCTAGTAACCGTAAACATGGGTCCAACCCACAGCCATATAGAAGTCAAAATAACATCTTTCAAATGAACATGAACTTTAATAGGCCTCGTACAAAACCTTATGTACCAGTTGCTAATGTTATTAAACTAGTATCAAGTGGAGCCAATGCTACCCCGGTATAGATCAAGTGTTGGAAATGCAGCATGCCTCATTATGCCTGAAAATGTAAGAAAACATGGGTGGGGTCTTGCACAAATTACAAGAAGAACCAACTATTGAGGACATAGCTGGAACACCCCGGATCTATGCAGCATTGGATGGCCGACAAGCAGATCATCAAGCTACAATGCTTGAGATAGAAGGTAAGATCTTGAACGCTTCTATTTCAATACTTATTGATCCTGGTGCTTGCTGGAGCTATGTTTCTCCTAAAATTGTTGATAAATGCAAACTAGGCAAATTAAAACATGAAAAACCTTGGTTGGTTCAGTTAGCCACCTGTACGAAACAGAAGGTTTCGGAAATTGTTAAAGAATGTGAGGTAAACCTGAATGGTTCTGTTACGAAAGTAAACCTGAACATCCTACCTTTATGATCGTATGATGTACTTATTGGCATGGACTGGATGGAACAACACCATGTCATGCTTGATTGTTTGCACAAGTCTATCTTATGTACTGATAGTCAAGGGAACCAAGTAAGGGTTCAAGGAATCCCAAAGAAATTTTCTCTAAGACAAATATCTGCCTTACAAGCAAATAAATGTGTTAGGAAAGGCTGCAAGTTGTTTGTAGTAAACATCCAAGACATAGAGTCTGATAGGGAACAACGCATAGAATAATTCCTCATTCTTGAAGAATTCAAGGATGTGTTTCCCAAGGAAATCCCTAGACTACCTCTGAAACGAGACCTAGAATTTTCCATTGAATTGACCCCAGGATTAGTTCTGGCATACAAAGCCCATACCACATGAGTGTACCTAAGTTGGTGGAACTCAAACTGCAGTTGCAGGAATTGATAGAGAAAGGGTATATTCGACCCAGCATGTCCCCTTGGGGAGCATTGATATTGTTTGTAAAGAAGAATGATGGTACGATGCAGATGTTCATCGATTACCGTCAGTTGAACAAAATGACCATCAAGAACCGTTACCCACTCCCCAGGATCGACAACTTGTTAGATCAAGTGGGAGGATCTAGAATATTTTCAAAGATTGACCTACGATTCGGATACCATCAAGCATGGATTCGCGATGAGGATGTTCACAAAACCTCCTTTCATACAAGGTACAGGCACTACGAGTTTGTAGTGATGTCGTTCGGGTTGACCAATGCACCCACAAACTTTATGTATATGATGAACAACATATTCAGTAGGTATCTAGATAAGTTTGTATTAGTATTTATAGACAACATACTGGTTTATTCAAAGAATAAATAAGAACACGAAGAACACCTTCACATAGTACTAGAAGTGTTGAGAGAACACTAGCTTTATGCTAAGTTTAGTAAATGCGATTTTTACAAACCACAAATACAGTATCTAGGTCACATTATCTCCGAGACAGGGATAGCTGTGGACCCATAAAATATTAAAGCCATAAAGGATTGGCCTACCCCTACTAGTGTCACTAACATTAGGTCATTCTTGGGATTATCCGGATATTATTGAAATTTTATTGAGAACTTCTCGAGAATGACTTGCCCCGTGACTACTTTGCAGAAGAAAGCAAGTAAGCTCTTATGGACCACTAAGTGTGAAGAAATTTTTCAAAAGCTTAAGCAGCTTTTGATGACTACACCGGTGTTACGAATTTCGGATCCCGATGGGGATTTCGTTGTTTGCACGGATGCAAGTAAGGAAGGACTTGGAGGATTCCTCTTGCAAAATGATCACGCGATCTGTTATGAGTCATGGAAGTTAAAAGAGAATGAGCAGAATTACCCTATGCATGATCTGTATTTAGCTACCATCATCCATGCTTTGAGGATGTGGAGGCACTACCTCATGGGAAGGAAATTCCTTCTGAGGACAGACAATATGGGTCTGAAGTATTTATTTGATCATCCAAATCTAAATGTGAGGCAGGCTAGCTGGTTGGCTTTCCTTAGCGAGTATCATTTTGAGCTTAAGCACATTAAGGGAAAAGAGAATGAGGTTGATGATTCTTTAATCCGACGAGCTCATATGATTTATGAGGTGACCTTGAGTCAAACCGATGTAGATTTGCATGAGAAGATTAGAGCGGCCAACAAATTTGACCCCTTTTATGTAGATATCCTCAAGAAAGTCTAGGAGGACAGGTTGTTTCAACAACAAAAAGAATACAAGGTAGACGAATCCGGACTAGTATGGTCCAAGGATCGTTTCTATATCCCAAAAGGAGGGGACCTTCGGTCCAGCATCCTCATGAAATTTTATCGGGCACCCTACTCAGGGCACAAAGGATATCAAAATATGATATCCATTGTCAAGAGACACTTTTTTCTGGCCTAAGTTAAAGGGTGACATTGCAATGTTTATTGCGAAATGTCAGGAGTGCCAGCTAGTCAAAAATGAGCATCAGCATCCTATGGGATTACTGCAGTTGTTTCCCATTCCAGAATGGAAGTGGGAGGTTATTAGTATGGACTTTATCACCGGTTTACCGAAAAGTAAGAAGAAAAATGATTCTATTTTTGTGGTCATTAACAAGTTGTCGAAGGAAGCACACTTCATTCCTGTGAAGTCGACCTAGAAGACCGTAAACATTGTTGATATCTTCTTGAAAGAGATATTTATATTGCATGGGATACCCAAGGAAATTATCTCAGATCGAGATGTTAATTTTACGGGAAACTTTTGGAGATCTTTATTCTTCAGATTGGAGATGCAATTTAACTTCAGCAGTGCATATCACCCACAGACAAACGGGAATATAGAGAGAGTAAACCAAATTATTGAGGACATGCTCCAGATGTATGTTATGAACAATCCCATGAAGTGGGAGGACTGCCTGCACCTCGCAGATTTTGCGTATAACAATGGTTATCAGGCTTCCACCAAGATGAGTCCCTTTGAGGTACTCTATGGATGGAAGTGTAGAACATCAGTTACTTGGAATAACCCAATGGATCGACTCATGTTAGGTCTTGATTTGTTGATGGACTTGGAACAGTTGGTTACCCAGGGTCCAGGTAAACCTTAAAGAAGCACAGGACCGCGATAAAAGTTACATGGATCAGAAAAGAAAAGATAAGGATTTTCAAATAGGTGATCATGTTTACTTGAAAGTAAAAGCCAAACGAAGCTCATTGAGCTTGGGTAGGTGCATTAAGTTAGCACCTAGATTTTGCAAACCTTTTTGAAATACTAGCCAAGAAAGGGCCAGTGGCTTATGAAATAGAATTTCCCATGCATGTGGAACCTAAAGGGGAGTTTTCCCTTGAGCCTACTCATATTTTGGACAAGAGAGAAGTGTAGTTTCCGAAGCACACTATGGTCCAATTGAAAGTATAGTGGAAGCACTTTGAGGCTGATGAGGCTACTTTAGAGAACAAGGCCACCATGAGAAAGGCTTACCCCACCTTGTTTCATGATATCGTTCTGAGTCCCTAGAACACCAGGGACAGTGTTGTTCTAAGCGGGGAGGGATGTAATATCTCGAATTTTGGACCTAACACTTATAGGCATGTGCCTATTGATTATGATGATTACCTTGATGTTTTAATTTTTTATATATATTGGGTTGAAGACCCCACTACATATGAATATGATGATTTGTTTTATATTTTGAGCGTAAGCCAATTATTGATGATATATGTATATGCTTGTTTATGTTGGGCATGGACCCTAGAGCACATGATTGATGATATGTTTTGTGTTGAGAAAGGAGCTCTGGAGCACTTGAGTGATTGATAAATTGTGTTGAGTGAGAAGCTCTGGTGGCACATGAGTACTTACCTTTGTGTTGAGCGAGAAGCTCTGAAACACATGAAAATATAATTGGAAGTGTTGGGAATAATCCTTGGATCCTTCCATGTTGATGTTGAGAATAAGCTCTGAAGCATCGGATCCTTGGCCATTATATCCCTAGGTGTATCATACAAGTACATCCTAGCATTAGTGTTGAGCGAGGAGCTTTGGAATTGCATTGAATTGTAACTCCCTGTTAAAGCGTTGAGTATGGGCTCTGGTAAGCACTAGGGTTTACTGAAAAGAATTTAATAAACTTTTGAGTGAAAACGACTCGAGAAAAATACTGATCTCATCATACTTATTTATAAGTGATTAAATGAAATTTCAAATTTCTGCATTCTCATCAAAGTACTGAAGAGATACCACATTATATGAGGGAAATCCAACATGCAAGGATATTTACAGTTGCCTAGCCTAGTAGACCTAAACCATATACCTACTTGACCTTAATGAAGAAGTGTCATTAAGTCTAGGGATCGTGGTATATGATGCCCAAAGACAAATGCTCCTAAAGTGTTATATTATTATGTACTTTATACATGTTATGTATAAACAATTAAATATATTAATAATATAAATAAATGAAAGAAAGAAGAAGAGCTCCATCAATTATTATTTATTATGAAATATTAATAAATAGTAATAAAATGTCTATAAAAGTCCAACTAAGAACTAGTAGAAAGTTCCTAAGTTAAATTATTAAAGATTTACCCAAAGTAATTGAAAAGGGTTAAATCAAGAAACCAAGGTTTCTTGATTTAACTGTCCCTTTGACTGAAAAGTCTGTCTATAAAGACTCAAGCCAGGCATAGGCTTGGAGTGCTGATCTATCATTAGAGGAGTCATTTTTCTACCGATTTTCTCTCAAGTAAATTCTTGAAGAAACATTTCTTGGAAGGAAAAGGAGAACTGATCTAGATCTGATACACCAGTTAGGAAACCCTACCTTAGGAGCTCTAAGCTACTTTCATATTGGAGACCAACTCGGGGGGATCCAGATTAGAACCAGGAACGGTTCTAGATCATGGTTGGTAGGAACGTGGTAGTTCCCAAGTGATTTGGTCATCAAAATCAAAGGTCGGATTTGTCTTAAATTGTTAATGTTGGTTATCTAAAAAGTGTGCAGGTTCAGCCATTAAAGGAGCTTCAGAAAATTGCAGGTATGAGTTCTTAGTATGTCAAGTTCATTTCTAGGGTAAATGTTGGCTGCTTTATGTAAATTTTCCTTATATATTTCTAACCCTAGAAATGATGGTTCTATCCATATCTCCTAGGGTTACATTTCTTAAATCCTAACCCTAGACTGTATTCTATTTTCTAGACTAATTGATAGAAATGTTAGGTAAGTGATTTCAATGCATCTCCTAACCCTATGTGTTTGATTTTCTGGTTATAATATGCTAGGGTTCGTATTTCTTAAATATTACCCTTAGCTTGTAAATGTTATCATGGGCTTTATATTACTAGGATTTCTTCTTTAAGTTTGTTTCTGTATCACTTTAGTATTCAAATTTTATTACTGTAAACTAGGGTTTGATTCTCAGTAACTAAGTATTCATCCTCTAGTATTATTACTTTGTTGACATATTTCATTTGGTAGCAGAGGCTTATCTAAGTTTATTTCCAACTAGTTCAGAAGTAGGAATTCATATATTTTACATAATTACTAGCTTCAACCTAAAGTACCAATAAATGAACTATGATAGTATCCATCTAATTATCAACCATAGTAAGTAAACCAGAAATATTAAATATAAGTATTTAGTAACAGAACTAGAATATAAATTTAATCAAGAGTAAATAAACCATTAAGACCTTATAAGGTTTGTCTTTTTAAACTACAAACTAAATATAAAATCAATTCCATTAAAATAATAGCATCATAACTACATGAGCAGGGGAGGCATTGTGACCATCCATGTGGTCCTATATCAAATCTCTGATCATATATATATATATATATATATATAAGCACCCATAGTTCTATCTATTCCATCATAAACAACCAAATTTCATTTATACATAACCATTAAACAAAATTACATAACTCATCAACACATTACACATAACAAATTAAACAATATAGAAATCATATTATAAACCCATGTATTACAAATAGGGACAAGAATCGAATCCTGTGGGCATACAAGCCCAGCCTCTTTTTATCAATTAAAATATAACTCATTACATTAACATCCAACCAAAGTCGAACCCTATTGTGTCTTGTTTGCATCCATACTACGGTCACGTTATACTTTAAAGTATGCGGGTTACATCATTTAAAATCAACGCTATAATAGAATAAATAGTATTCAAACCATCACACTATAGCGAGGTCGTAAGACCCTGGGTTCTTCCCAATACTATAAGCACGACCTCCGGCCAAATCAACATTTACATAGAGTCCATTTTAAAACTAATCACATCATTGAGGGCCATCGTGGGCCTACAAATGTTGGCTTATACAAATCCACATTTTATATTGAAACCACAAAATCTCTTAAACAGAAAAACAACCAATTGAAATCCATGTGCAACATTCACCAAGCCATGGAAATACCCAACAAAAATACACAGTATGGTTTTATTAACAAAATTACCCTATTAACGATTTAATCCCTTAACTAATAAATGAAATACCAACAGTAACGATACATTAGAGCTATCGAAGCCATTAGGGAGAAGGCTTAAGCCACTTACGTCTTGGTCCTTCAAACCCACATTGTTCACCAATACAACACATTAAAAATACTCAATACATAAACTTAACCGATGGTGTATGCCTGTTCCTAAAAGCTCTGTCAGTAAACCATTAACATAGTATACACTTTCCACACACAATAAGCAAAATAACAATGGTCATTTATTAAAAACACAAAGCATATGCATTATACATAGTATGGTAAATCACAGTGTCTCCACAAAGTCCCTTCCGAAGCTAAAACGAAGTCCACTCAGTAATGCCAATGGGCTATGGAACCATTGCAAGCAATGGTGTAGCCCATGGGTCAAAGGCCCAAACATTTTATAAATTACACAAACCCAAAATTTATACATAGAGCCAAGGAAAACGTGATTTTACCCACAACCAGAAGCCACTGAAACATTGAATTAAAAACCCAAGTATGAGTATTACATGCCCGAAGGTGAATTTAAACCCCACAGTGGAACCCCAAAAACCAAGAAACGAATACATCATATAATCAGCCTGAGAGTTAACAAGATTTGGCTTGTCGGCAAGATTACCTTACACCATTGGCATCATACAGGAACTGGCGATGAGATTTGAGCCACGACCCTCTCCACAGACCCAACACCTACAACCATCCACAAAACAGGTGAGAAGAATGACAACGGTCAACTGCATCAATGTAAAACCATAGAATTACTGATAAACCAAACTAGATCTTACCTTCATGGCAATGGAGGTCACCTCCATTTCCCCCCTATGCAGAGCAAGACCAAACCCCAACTCCAACAACTGCAAATGACAAACCTGCCATGAGCCAATCACTAAGCTTGGGGCTTCCACGATTGCCAAAAACATTAAATGCACCAGCTGGAGTCCATTAACGAAATACCAAACCCAGTCTCCATAGTTAAAGTCTCGTTGCATATTTGTGGCCTCCATTCCTCTTGCAAAAGGTTAAACCCTGCTAACATATGGTGCAACTATATGTTATATTCGCCACCCTATTCTTATCACCATATAACATTACAACGTTTATGTTATAGTAAGGTTTAATACCATGAAATGATAAGGTTTAAGTGTATAGTCTATGTATGGTATGCACTAGCATTAAGTCAACCACAAGACTTATATATATTAATATAATACAATACACCATAGGTTTAAGGCATAATAACATATGAACCTTAGGTTAACACCTTAACTTAATACAATGCAAATAATCCCTAAGCTTAATGCTTAGTGAATATGGCATATGGAATATGCCATGTTAAACAATTGACCCTCATAAGAAAATCAATATCTGAATCTAGCCCGAGATAATAACCTACACATAGAAAATACAAAATATGTTAATAGTTTTAATAAAATACACATAAAACGTAATTAATACCAAGATGTAAAATGAAGTGTTACAAGACCATAAGGAAGCATAAGTACTGAACATGAAATTTAGCAGTATTAGCTAAATTGACGAGAATAGGATTTATACCTGGTTATAATTCTGAGTCAACAAGGAACCAAAGTCAACCCGCAGTATGTTCTTCAAGATCAAGACTTTTCATACTCTTTAAACAAGATTATGTTGCAAGTAGGAACTGCATGTGAAATAGAATGGGTGCCTTAGTTCAGAGAACTAAGTAAGCATGCTAACAAGTAAACACCTTTACCTCTCAAACCGTCATGGGAGAACAAGTCCCACCACTCCGCCCACTTTGTTTCCACAAACAAAGTTAAGTTAGGACTCTATAATTAACAAGTGCGACAATTCAAAAAGAATGGAGCATATAAATCCAGTGACGATGGATAAGGGACAAAAGTATAAACATAATACTAAGCAGTAAACAGCAGTATAACATGATAAGTAAAATACATTAAAAATAATGATTGAAAGTAAAAGATAGAACGTAAGAACAACTTATGAATAAATAGAGGTACATGAAGTGTACGATAGATTTCTGCAAGTGAATAATGTATTAAATTGAGCACATAGATCTGTGGACAAACACACAACTCACAAGATAGATCACACAATTTACTTAGTTATTGAAGAATGAAACAGTGCAAAAATAGCTTGCAACTGTGAATTCTTTTCATTAATAAAAGAGTAATTATATAATAATTACAATTAAGTATAATGGCTTAAATAGCCACATGCAATTTGAATCTACATGAGGAAATTTGAATTGATTAGACTCTACTTGACTATAGGTAACTAATACCTTGTCTAAATCACTGTCGAAGGACTCAATAGTTAACCGACCTTGTCTAAACCATTACCGGAGTTCAATGGAGTTCTTAAACACAACTCAAGTGTCTACTTCAGTGTTGACTAAGGCTAACTAACTATGGTAAGTGAGAAATGTGCCTCTCCTACATGCAGCCATGCAAACCTAGCACTAACTGAATGTAGAGGACTAGAACTGAATGTAACTGATTCCTGACTTAGCTTAACTAGTCACTAACTGAACTCAACTGTTGAAGGTTGGTGTCGGCACTCCTAGTGGCTCCTAAATTGTAGGAATTGATCTAGGAGGATCCCAAAATGATGCATACAAGTGAAATTAGTGGCAATAGGCCTCAATTAGTGTTCCCCACACTTTATTAACTGGAACATGTGCCCCAATTAGGATAAGTGGACCCAATGGTGCTAGTGACTAAAAATAGACTGGATGGACTCCCGATTTAGACAAATGACCAAATTGGACAAGGGAGGATTAATATTCCTAACACCCCCCCTAAATGCTAACTTGGGAAATCTGTGGGCCCTGGTAACTAAGACCATAGATCAACTATTACATCAAGTAAAGTAAAGTAAAGTAACTTCTCAATACAAGGAGCTGGGGAAAAAAATCCCCCCTCTAATTAAGGAGGTAGAATCAGGATCAATCTGCTTCTTTTGTGCACAGGTATCCTAGGGCCTTGCATGTGAACCTCTCCATCATTATGTCTAGAGGAATATTCCTCTTTGGAAGAAGAATGATATGCTCAACTAAATCAAAAATATAGACAGTTGTTGGATGAAGACTGGACCCATGTAGAGCAACTGAGTCAACTAATAAGTGAGAAAAGGTTCTTGAGGATTCAGAACATGTGAGGAACACTCAAGAAACTGATATGTTGCAGCCATGAACAGAAAACCATGAGTGGTAAAATTATCCCCAAGTGTTAGGAGCAAGTGTTCAGGTGGATGTAGAATGTCTTCCTCTTTACTAGTTCTGTGAGGAGATGAGCATGTGATCAATGGTAGAGAAGCACTAGGACTATTGAGAGCGAATGCTTGAGATCCATAGTCTGATATATCTTCTGAAATAGCTAATGAAGCACATAAAAAAATATCATCAACCTCATAAGATTCAACTAACACCAAATCCTCTACAGCAGTTTTGAAGAGAAATTGCGGTACTTGATTTTTCACACCGGAATTGGCGAGAGCAGCTACAAGCATGACTGAAAGATATTGGATTTTAAAATTTGAACCAAATAATATCATATCATAAATTAAATCATATCTAAATAGGTTCATAATAGATCCAAAGCTGTGAAATGAAAAAAAATCCCCAGCAACAGTTTTGTAGGAGACTTGTGGTACTTGTTTCTTCACACTGTTGATGAGAACAGCTACAAGCAGTACTGAAAGATTATGAACTTGAAATATTAAACCAAGAAATATAAGATAATATTTAAATAATATCATATCATATCCAACAAGGTTCATATCAGATCCAAAGAAATGGTTAACCGAGACGGTGGATGCACAACTTTCTTCTTCTTCAAAATTCTGAATTTTGATGCATGCAATCCTACAGGATTTTGCTGGAAGATCTAGATCATGGGGAGCGAATGGATCACTCTGTTAATCTGATATTTATTCCAAGATATCCAAGGTATTACATATTTTCACACCAACAGGAACAATAGAGAGAGAAAAATCAAATTTCTCTTCACTTTCGGAAGCAATTAATGGCAAATTTTGCACAGAATTCAAAACAAAATCATCGCTGAATGTTTGCATGGAAGTGCAGTAGTGTTTTTCTTCAATATCAGAGATTTGAATGTCTTATTATGTTTCAGAAATATGAGGATATGATCAGAGATCTCATGAACTTCTGGAGCATCAGGAGAAGGAGTCAGTGCAAGGAGACTATCTTCTATTCGAATTGACTGTGTAGAAGATTATGCTTCTTCTTCATTTTGAACAACTTCATCAGAGAGAGTGGAGGCCGAGAATTTTGGATAAAGAATTCTTATGGTGTTGTATTTTCTCTCCAAAGTGCTATTATGATCCTCATCAATCATTCCAAAGGTTATGTCCAATCTTGTCCATAGTTCCTTTGGGTCTTCAATAGATCTACTAAGGTAGCGCAAGCTAAGACAAAGACCCAGTGCTATTTTTCCAAAAGATGCATTGCATTTATTTAGCCAGCCATTCTCACTAAAACACTCTTCACCGATTCCAATAGACACCCCATAGAGACCTCGTCTCATCAAAGATGCAATCATCTTCTTCTTCCATATTGAATAGTTTGTGAATAGGGTGAGAAGAAGAACTGATGAATTCATTTCGAAGTTGTACCTACAAAACAAAACCAAGGGGCACCGTAAGGTCAGATAGCCTGCACATTTCAGGTTTTCATCACACCCAGCATAGTCTATCAGGAAAGCTTGATCAACAATTCCTTAACTTGGAGTATTAAGTGGTAAACCTTCCGCTTTTGGTGCAGAGCTGGAAGGAGCAATTTTGCTCAAAAATGATCCAGTAGGAAATCTAAGGAGGAGAAGTGCCTTTTCCGCCGAGGCTTTGATACCATATTAAATTGAGCACATAGATCTGTGGATAAACACACAACTCACAAGATATATCACACAATTTACTCAGTTATTGAAAAATGAAACAATGCAAAAATGGCTTGCAACTGTGAATGCTTTTCATTAATTAAAGAGTAATTAGATAATAATTACAATGAAGTATAATGGCTTAAATAGCTACATGCAATTCGAATCCACATGAGGAAATTCGAATTGATTAGACTCTACTTGACTGTAGGTAACTAATACCTTGTCTAAATCACTGTCAGAGGACTCAATAGTTAACTGACCTTGTCTAAACCATTACCGGAGTTCAACGAAGTTATAAAACACAAATCAAGTGTCTACTTCAGTGTTGACTGAGGCTAACTGACTATGGTAGGTGAGAAATGCGCCTCTCCTGCATGCAGCCATACAAACCTAGCACTAACTGAATGTAACTAACTCCTGACTCAACTTGACTAGTCACTAGCTGAACTCAACTGCTAAAGGTTGGTGTCGGCACTCCCAATGGCTCCTAAATTGGACAAGGGAGGATTAATAATCCTAACATAATGTTTCGTCTAGGTTGTTTTACTAGCCTATAAATGTTTTTTTTTTCAATTTTTGGGGACATTACACAACCAAAGTTGCATAAAGATGACAAAGAATCCTGTGGGATATGGTACTAAAGGGAGATATAAAACTCCAGCATGTGAGTATCGATGATAAAGTTTTTGATGTGGTTCCCAAGCTTCTGTGACAATCTTCGAGTAGTTCGAAAATACTTTCCTCGCAAGGAGGAACAATGATGATGATACTACATACTTTCCTCACAACGATGAATAGCGATGATGATACTACATACTTTCCTCGCAAGGAGGAACAATGATGATGATACTACATAATTTCCTTGCAAGGAGGAATAGTGATGTTGATATAGATATTTTCTCGAAAAGGAGAAATAGGTTGAAGATATGGACCCTTCTCAAAAAGGAGAAACAGGTTGAAGATATGGACCCTTCTTGAAAAGGAGAAATAGATCGAAGATATGGACCCTTCTTGGAAAGGATAAATAGGTCGAATATATGGGTTCTCTTTAAAAAAGGAAGAACAAGTTGAAGATATGGACCTTCTTCAGAAAGGAGGAACAAGTCGAAGATATGGACTATCCTCGGAAAGGAAAAAGGGGGAGCAGGTTGATAATATGGATCCTTCTAGAAAATGGATAGTGATGATGAGACTGACACCATTGATGGGATGATAGTGATGCTCTAGCATAAAAGAGGCCCAAAGATGCTGACAAGGTCTAATATTCATTTGTGTACAATAGTATTCTCTCTTGAGGATGGCAGGTATAACACTTTGTTCATGAGAGTTGTCCTTACTAGCTAAGGATGGCCCTGCAGATGCTACTCTCGCATGCAGAGTACCCACATTCACTTGTGGACGATAGTATCCTCTCTCAAGGATGGAAGGTATAACACTGTTTATGAGAGTGGTCCTTATTAGCTAAGGATAGTCCTACAAATGCTACTCTCACATGGAGAGTACCCACATTCAGTTGTGGATGATAGTATCCTTTCTCGAGGATGGAAGGTATAACACTCTATTCATGAGAGTGTTCCTTACTAGCTAAGGATGGACCTGCAGGTGTTTCTCTCATGAAGAGTACCAACATTCAGTTGTGGTTACCATAGAATAACACTCGCTCGGGAGTGGTCCTAACCTTAGTGGTATGGATGCTCTACGATGAGTCCTCACGGACAATAGGAATGAAATTTTGTATGCAGTCAAGATCTTCTCTACAGACGATACTCTTGTATGGAGAGTATGCCTACATTAATATGTAGATACCATAGAATAACACTTGCTTGGGAGTGGTCCTAACCTGTGTGATATGGATGTTCTATGATGGGATGACATTTTGTATGTAATCGAGATCTGCTCTGCAGACAATACTCTTACTTAAAAGAGTATGCCAACACATAAGTGTAGATGTCGTAGTATAACAATCACTTGTGAGTGGTCCTAACCTATGTGGTATGGATGGTCTACGATGAGTCCTCACGGATGATAGGGATGGCATTAGGTGCAGTCGAGATCTACATTTAGTTGTAGATGATTCAACTAATCGATTTCATGGATCATACTAATGGAGGATTGCATCGTCCTTGGACATATGTCCTAAAATGATCACGATTGATCATCCTGTAAATATATCATGTGTACTGCAGGTATCATGGAGGCAAAGGATCAAGTAGATCGAAACACAATAGTGAAGGGTCATGTAGATCAAATTGCAGCTGCAAAGGATCAAGAAGGATTGAAGTGCTACTACAAAGGATCAAAAGGATCGAAGTGTTGTTGCAAAAGGATTAAATGGATCAAATTGATGCTACAAGGGATCAAGAAGATCAGAAGGATGTTGTAGAAGATCAGTGTTTCTGCAAAGGATCAAGAAATATCAAAGTGTTGCTACAAAGGATCAAGAAAGATTGAAGTGTTGTTGAAAAGGATCGAGAAAATCAAAGTGTTTCTGCAAAGGATCGAGAAGATCGAAGTGTTGCTGCAAATGATAGAGAATATCAAAGTGATGTTGCAAAGGATAGAGAATATAGAAGTGTTTCTGAAAAGTATCGAGAAGATTGGAGTGCTGCTGCAAAGGATCAAGAAGATCAAAGTGTTGCTGCAAAGGATTGAGAAGATCGAAGTGTTGTTGCAAAGGATCAAAGTACTTCAAAGGATCAGAAGATCAGATTACTACTGCAAAGGATCAGAAGATCAGAATACTTATACGAAGGATCGAAAGATCAAAGCATTGATACAAAAGGATCAAGAGATCATGTGATGCAGAAGATGAAGAGTAACTGTTTCGGTTACTAATTGTTAAAACTTCCTATGACGTATAGATGTATAGCCTCAATGATGTTGTAGACATTATCTCTTTGGTCTCCTATAGTCTATGATGATGTTGTCGATAGAATAATCTTCTCGTTAAGGGGGAGTGTTGAAAATTGTAACTTCAAATGGTATTCTAAATGTATTTTACTGATGTAACCCAAGGGAGATGTTATTATTCCTCTGGTGAGGTATTGCTATTTTATTTGGTCATTATAGAGTCATGAGGTAAAGCCTCCATTATGTGTCGAGTCTTTAGCACCCTAATAAATATAATATAATATTGTATTGATTCTTCCTAAGTGAACTCGGCCCATTTAATTAAGTGGGGCTAACTTTTTAGGTTAAATGTCAAGTGACAAAAAGAGTATAAATAGAGGAGATTTGTTCCTCATTTGAACACACACTCACTTGTGCACAATGCATAGGAGAGAGAGAGATATATCTGCTGGAGGAGGCATACCTATCTAGGGTCTTTTCTTTTACTTTTAATACATCTTATACAGAAGAAGTTTTGCTGGGTTTCTTCCCTGTGAGGGTTTCGCAAGATAAATCTTTGTGTTCTTTTGTGTGGCTGTGCTTGTCTATATTTAAATTATCTTTTCCTTATGGTTATGCTATTATGATGCTAAATGTTATGAGATCTGATATAACCATTAAAAACTTAACACATTCTTGGGACTGGGGAGATTCATTGTTGGGATTAAATGGTGTTTGTTTAGCCAACTGTAGTGTTGATTTACTTGCTATTATGATTTCTAATTGTTTGACTATTAGTTTTAATGATTATATGGGATATTGTGAATATGTAATCGATTTGTTTGAATACATTATGAATATCATAGTTGGTTGTATTGCATATCTAGATTTATAATTTTCAAAAGTAGATTATTCTTAGATATTTAAATCATATCCAAATGATCTTGATCCGTCATTCTAGATCTGTAAGATTTGGATTCATAACAGAGTTCTTTTAATATGATGTATTTAATATATAAATTAAAATTTTTAAGACCTTTTGGCTCTCGACTAGATTCTATAATAGAAGTTTATTTGTTTAAAACAATAGTTTGTATCCTTGTATTAATCTGGTGAAATTAGCTTTGACGAGAATAATTTACAGACATAAATTAAAATAATATAGTGTACACATTCGAAACCAAAACAAGAATAAAAATTATTCTTCTCAGCATTTACTAAATGTTACAATAGTACCCATTACTAACAATCTTTGTTTTGGGTATGGATGCCCGATCTGAGATGCATTAAAAATCTAACATTGTTCATGCATGATTAAAATACAAAAACATAGATATTTGTCCTATACAGATGCATAAAATATTTCTTCCTAAAGAATATGGTCGCAGTTCAAGTTAAAGTGCACATCCTACTGTAACTAGATTTAATAATAAGCAACAAAATACCACTGCTGGGAAAAACATAAATGGAATAGTCGTTCCTCCCAACCAACTCCTAGAGTATCCAAATCACTTGCTCCAGAACCCCTGAGCATGTTCATTGAACCACACTTGAGCAAAATCCACTTAATCCGTCATCTCTTGCATTATTGGATTCAATCCATGTCCAATGCTAACCTCCTGCTTGCTAATGGACAAACTATTATATAGTATTTTTCCTAGGATTTGGTCATTTATGAGCCTCCTGCTCCTTAGCACTCAACAAAGCGTTGTGACCTGATTTTGAGGAAGATTCACTACTACAAGATGGGGTTGTTTAAGACAAATTTTAAAGACAAAATTAATATATTGTCTTAAATATTTATTTCTAAATATTTTATGATAGTTAAGACGAATCTTAACACGATTTTTAAAGACGAAATCAACATATTGTCTTAAATATTTTTTTCTAAATATTTTATGATAGTTAAGACGATTTTTAAGACAAAATTAGATTAAAAACTACTTTCATTTTTTTAATTTCTGACATTGCTATTTTTTTATTAAAAAACTAAAGTTGTTTTTTGGGATTTTTGGGACGCAAAAGGATTTGGGGTTTTTCATTTTGCATGAAGCTTTTTCTCAACCAAAAGGTTATGAGAGAGATGACCCATGTGTACTTTGAATGCTCAGATGGTTAAGAAAACCAGATGAGAGAGTTGGTGGGAAGAGAAGAACACCATGAAAAGTTGTAAGGATGGAGGTCGTAGGAACCAGGAAGCTTGTCGCCAAGCAATTTGTGGGCAGGGCTGAGATTTTTTTGATTCTTTGGGACCATCCCTTTCATACAATATGATGCTAAAAACTGAATCATGAGCATATGAGGTACCAAGTCTCTTCGTCCCGTAGAATTTCCAGTTCTTATGTCGAATCTTGTGTAGCTTTACTCATGGGCCATCCGTTGGTGCTTTTTCAGGGGCGATATCATGGAGCTGGTGACAAGTTGTTGTTGGGAAGGTTGCTTGGATTTCGATATTCCTCTTACTTTTCATTGTGAAGTGACCTTCCTTTGAAGACTTATTTGGGTGTGCCCTATGCCTTATGGGAAACCTTTTGAGGGAGTGAGCCTTCCATTTTGCTGGTAGCTTGTTTGACTCATTACATATGCAGCGTTCCTTATTGTTTGAAGGGCTTAGAGGATATGTGGGGTTTTTAAAGTGATGATGGTGGCCTATTTGACTCATTACATATGTGCCGTTCCTTGTTGTTTGAAGGGCTCAGAGGATATGTGGGGTTTTGAAGGTGATGCTTGTTACACAAAGTACAATCTCATAAACAAAGTTGTGTCCTTGAGATATTTGTATTTGGGGATTCTCTCAGCCATAAGGAGCAAACTCTAGACATTAACCTTTTATAATTCAAATTATGCTATAACAATTGATTTTATATTGGTTATTTCTCCTACATTGTGTTTTGTATTGTGATTTTGATAAGGAGTAGGAGGAGATATGGACTCCTCTTATTGTTCAGGGGATTCCAAGAGCCTCTTCATAGCCAAGCAATGTATTTGTCCTCTACATAAACAGAGTGCTTCAATGAATGGTTACACGGTATGGATATTTTCATTTTACCCTATTTTTTTACAGATGATTTCTAAGCAGAAAACGTGCAATTCCTCGATTTGGGTTTTTATTACAATGAAGTGTAGCTAGGGAGAAACATGTTTATGAGGATTTTAATATTATTCATAGAATGATCACCCTCACAACTTAATGTTAGTTTTTCTATCATTAAGATAGCAACATTAGGATATTTAACTAAGAGAATAACAAGTACAACAATCAAACACAAGAGACAATGAACACAGTGTTTATCCTCAGGGAAACAATAAATGGTGAAAACCCTGCAACTTCCTCTGAGAAAGAATCAGCACCAAAAGTAGAACCCAAAAAAGTAAGAGATATCTTGACAGCAGTAACCTTCTTCTTGTCTAGCCCCAATGTCTTCTCCTTCCTCAACTATGCGCTACACTTGAGTGTGTATGAGTTGTGTGATAAATAGAGAGTCCAGCTCTCTATTTATACTAATCCTGACATGACTAAAACCCTACTAGGGCCGACCTCACTAGGAGAATATAATAACCCTAGTGCCCTGGAACTCTGGGGACTTTAACCCTTAGACAATAGGAGGGTTACCCACAATGACTTTACATGACTTGTTTACATTATAGATCTTCCCAATAGGAGCATCGGTGCATGACATGACTCAAGTACATCACAGAATAAACATCGGGTTACAATATATAATAAATACAAGTGAAATACATTCCGAAGTTACATATACATCAACACTCCCTCTTACCTAGGAAGGTATTCTTTTGACACAATTTTAAGCATAAGTCTTCTTCTCTATATCTTCTGAATCATCATTGAGTCTTTGTCATCTTCATCTTCAATTCATCTTCATCTTCAAGTCATCTTCATCATTGGATCTGGATCATCTCTCGATCTGGATCATCACTAAACATCATCACTGGATCTGGATCATCACTCAATTTGGATCATCACTGGTCATCATCACTGGATCTGGATCATCATCATAGGATCTGGATCATCACTGCTAGATCATCATCACAGGATCTGGATCATACCTCGATCTAGATCATCACTAGGTCATCATCACAAGTGCTATCTCTTGATTCTTCTCGTCATCGAAATCTCTACAGAGCCAACCATTTTTCATGCTGGATGTACATCTACAGAGACAATCCTTTTTCATACTAAATGTATCATCACATAGAGCTAGTCCTTTTTCATACTAGATGTGGCATCCACTCGGAGCTAGTCCTTTTTCATACTAGATGAGTCTTCACAGAGCCAGTCCTTTTTCATACTGGGTGTGGGATCCAGTTAGAGCTAGTCCTTTTTCATACTAGATGAGTCTTCACAAAGCTAGTCATTTTTCATACTGGGTGTGGCATCCATACAAAGCTAGTCCTTTTTCATACTAGATGTGTCTTCACAGAGCCATTCCTTTTTCATACTGGGTGTGGGATCCACTCAGAGCTAGTCCTTTTTCATACTAGATGAGTCTTCACAAAGCCAGCCCTTTTTCATGCTGGGTGTGGAATCCATACATACATCTGACAATGGAAGGAACCAATCCTCTCACCATGTCACAACTCTTATATCTGACCATGGAAGGAACCAATCCTCTCACCATGTCGGAAGGGCATAACACTTATATCTGACCATGGAAGGAACCAATCCTCTCACCTAGCACAGCACTTACATCTAATCATGGAAGGAACCAATCCTCTCACCATGTCAGAAGGCCTCAGCACGGACATATCACTTCCTCTTGGGAGGAATATCAATCCGAAGAACACCAAGATTCTCCTTGAAGTATTCAAACTTCACCCTATCTAATGGCTTAGTCAACATATCAGCTATCTGTTCGTCCATCGCAACATACTGGAGCTTCACTTCTCCTCTCTGCACCATATGCTTGATATAGTGATACTTGATCTCGATATGCTTCAACTTGTCATGGAATACTAGATTCTCTAACAACTTTACACAACTCTGGTTGTCACAGTATATACAAGTAGCATCTAACTGGAGATCAAATAAATCAGACAGTAGCTTCCTCAGCCATACTGCCTCACAACTAGTTGAACAGGCTGCAACATACTCTGCTTCAGCTGTACTCAGTGCCGCACAGGATTGCTTCCTGCTAAACCAAGAGATCATACATGATCCCATACTGAAGCAACACCCTGAAGTACTCTTCCTATCGATGGCACTTCCTGCCCAATCTGAATCAACATAACCCTCCAGGTTAATATTCTGATCAGTCTTATACTTGAGCCCATAATCAATCGTACCCTTCATGTACCTCATAATATGCTTTGCAGTAGTCAAGTGAACATGTCTCGGATCTGTCAAGTACTGGCTCAAGGTGTTCACAACAAAGCAGATATCTGGTCTCGTGTTTGTCAGATACATCAAGGACCCAATCATCTGACGATACATCATGGCATCAACTATCTCCGATGAAGCATCACTCAATAGCTTCAGGTTTGATGTCATAGGTGTGGTTAATGCCTTGCAGTCCATCATCCCAAATCTCTTCAGGATATCTACTGCATACTTCCCTTGTCCAAGGAAGATTCCATCCGAAGTCTGCCACACCTCCATCCCTAGAAAATAATGCATCATACCCAAGTCCTTCATTTCGAACTCGGCAGCAAGATTTCTCTTCATATCAGTAATCAACCCATCCATACCTGTCACAAATAGATCATCTACATATAGCAGGAGTATCATTGGGTTTCCATCTTCAACCTTGTAGTAAAGGTTGGAATATGCTTTACTCTTGGTAAATCCCAAACTAGATAGAAAGCTATCAATTCTTCCATACCATGTCATGGGTGCTTGTTTCAAACCGTACAGGGATTTCTTCAATCTGCACACATGAGATTCCTTGTCATGTGTCTCAAAACCCAGTGGCTGCTCAACATACACTTCCTCTTCTACTACACCATTCAAGAAAGCAGTCTTGACATCCATTTGGTGTATCTTCCATTTCATCACTGCAGCCAGAGCAAGTACTGATCTGATGGAAGTTTATCTCGCTACAGGTGCAAAGGTTTCTTCATAGTCTATTCCTTCTTTCTGTGAGAAGCCACGAGCAACGAATATTTCTTTATATTTCTCTGTGCTTCTGTCTGCAGCATGCTTAATCTTGTAGATCCACTTGGAAGTTACAACTGACTTCCCTTATGATCTTGGGGACAACTTCCCAAACATCATTCTTCATGATCAATTGATATTCTTCAATCATAGCATCCTTCCATTCTTTTCATTCTACCGCTTCTTCATAATTGGAAGGTTCTTTATCAATGAAGTCACATAGCAATGCTACATAACTGGAACAAGATCTGGTCCTCTTTCTTTCTCTGAGATTCTCTTCTGGAACCCCATATCTTTCTGCATCTTGGATAATCTCTCGTACCCAAGCATGTTTCTTCTTGTGAGGATTCTTCTCTTGAGGTGGATCTATAGGTCTTTGTGGTTCTTCATATTCTCGATCTTCTTCTTGAGTTTCTTCATTCATGATTGTATCATGAGTTCTGGGAGCTTCTGCTTCTTCAGGTTCTTCAACAGGTTTCTTTCTGGATTTGATGTAGGCTGAATCTTCGCCAAATGTTGCATCCCTGCTGATATCAATCTTCTTGAACTCTGGGAAGTATATTCTGTAAGCTTTCGATCTTTCAGAGTATCCCACAAATATACCCTTCTTTCCTGAAGGATCTAATTTTGTTCTCTTCTCTCTTGGAATGTGTATGTACACAGGACAACCGAATATTCTGAGATGGCTGAATTCTAGTTTCTTACCGAAGAAGACTTCTTTAGGAGTCTTGTTCTTGAGTACTCTGTGTGGAGTATGGTTTTGTACATACACTATTGTTCTGGCTGCTTTTTCCCAAAGATGCATAGGAAGATCTTGATCATGAAGCATAGCTCTTGCAGCTTCCATGATAGCTCTATTCTTCCTTTCTGCAATTCCATTCTATTGTGGATTATAAGGAGTGGAAAACTCCCTCTTAATCCCTAAGTCTTTACATAGTTCCTTGAACTCATTCGAAGTGAATTCTCCGCCATTGTCTGATCGAAAAGTCTTGATATCCTTTTCAGTGTGGTTCTCAATCAAGGCTTTGAATTCCTTGAACTTGCTAAATACTTCATCTTTATTCTTCATGAAGTAAATCCATGTCTTCCTAGAAAAGTCATCAATAAAAGAAACATAGTATGCATACCAGCTTAGAGAACTTGATGACATTGGTCTGCATACATCGGAGTGGATGATTTCCAAGATTCCTTTTGCTTTGCTCTCGCTACTTGGAAATGTCTTCTTTGTATTCTTTCCTTTTGCACATCCTTTGCAGACCCCTTCATGTTTTTCTTGAATTTCTAGAATACCTTCAACAGCTTTACTTGCAAGTGGTAGTGCTCTATAATGCACATGTGCAAGCCTTCTATGCCAAAGTTTATTTCGTTCTACTGAGTCATGAACCAAATCTTGTTCTGGTTGGCCCTTCAGTTTGTATAGTCCTCCTTCTTGTTCCCCAATCATTATTGCATTGTCAAAATTATTTCCCTTTGGCCACATAAGAACTTGGCCATCTACAAAAGCAACCCTCATTCCTTTTGCATCCAATGCGGATATGGAGAGGAGGTTCTTCTTTAGTCCTGGAACAAATAATACATTCTTCATCTTCAAAGACTTTCTAGAGTCTAGTATGTAGGATGACTCACCACTACCTTTTATCAGATATTGGTAGTCATCCCCAAGTTTCACCTTGTGAGATGACTCATGTTCAGATAGCTTCACAAATGAATCTTTGAATCCCGTCAAGTGCTTGGAAGCACCACTGTCTATGAGCCAATCATTGCTTCCATGTGAAACAGTTCCCATAAGAGTAGAGATCAGCACATAGTCTTCATCACTTGAAGAATCAATTTCTTGTCTAGTTCTCTTTGTGGAATGTTCATCATCCTCTACAGCATGAGCATGATGTCTTGTCTTGCTTCCCTTTGTTAGGGAAGAATTTGGATATGTGACCTTTCTCATCACATGTGTAACATCTAACAGTAGCCCAACCTCTTCTAGAGTGATAAGGCTTACCTTTGGAGTGATGATGGTCCCTTTTGGTTTTCTTGGTGTGGGTGGTAAGAGCTTGATCTTCACTTCCCATCTTTTCTTCTCGAGCTACTATCCAAGCTTCTTCTTGAGATAATTCTTCCCATAGTCTGTTGAACTTGACTAAATTCTTTCTAGCACAAATCCCTTGAATGAAAGAGTCCCATGATCTAGGGATACCATTCAAGGTGGTCATCACAATTTCTACATTTTCCACTTCTTCATCTACTACTTCCAGCTACTCCTTGATCTGAGAGACCCTTGTAAAGTAAGACTGAATAGTCTCGGCATTCTAGATCTTTACATTCTTAAATTGGTTTCTCAGAGTCATCTTCATGTTTATGTTCTTCGCTTCAAACAATTTGGTTAGGGCATCAAACATAGCTTTAGGTGTCTTGAGGGAGGACACCTGTGGTATGAGGTGATCCTTGACAACAATGATTCTCTTTGCCATAACCATCTTCTTCTTATGTAAGGCCTTAGCCTCATCTCCCTCTGGAACTGCAACCTCCTCACTAATATAGGATTCCAACTCATTTTCTTCCAGGACCAAGGAGATCCTATACTTCCATGCTCGGAAGTTATCAGCTCCCTCAAGCTATTCATCAAGCTTGGTATCATGAGACATATTAGATTGAGAACCTCAAATGGAAATACAAAATATTTAGATCTTACCAGGTCAAGATGTCGGATCTGAATTTGGAGCTAAAATCCTACAGTGCTGGTTCAGTAGAAAATTAGGGTTTTTATTTTCCAAAGTTCTGTCCACCCAAATGCCTTTAAATTTATCCCTAACTTCGATTTTTGGGAGGAGATCAACCCAGGCCTCGGCTCACTAAAAAATTCCTCTTTTGTGAAAAGCCCCAATTTTCGGTAGCAGTGTAGGGTCCAAAACTAAAAAACCTCAGAATTGGATTTTGCTTCGACAGAAAGATGTTCCCTAAGGAGGAGAGTTGTTCCACCTTACTTTTGCTGAAAATATGTGGAGGAATATCCACAAAATAGGAAGCCCTAGTTCCCGCAGCTGCACAGTGTCTTCTTCTCAGGTTAGCTCTGATACCATGTTAGTTTTTCTATCATTAAGCTAGCGTAACATTAGGATCTTTAACTGAGAGAATAACAAGTACATCAATCAAACACGAGAGACAATGAACATAGTGTTTATCCTCGGGGAAACCATAAATAGTGAAAACCCCGCAAATTCCTCTGAGAAAGAATCAGCACCAAAAGTAGAACCCAAAACAGTAAGAGATCTCTCGACAGCAGTAACCTTCTTCTTGTCTAGCCCTAGTGTCTTCTCCTTCCTCAACTATGAGCTACACTTGAGTGTGTATGAGTTGTGTGATAAATAGAGAGTCCAACTCTCTATTTATACTAATCCCGACATGACTAAAACCATACTAGGGCCGACCTCAGTAGGAGAATCTAATAACCCTAGTGCCCCGGAACCCCGAGGACTTTAACCCTTAGACAATAGGAGGGTTACCAACAATGACTTGACATGACTTGTTTACATTATAGATCTTCCCGATAGGAACATCAGGGCATGACATGACTCAAGTACATCCCGGAATAAACATTGGGTTATAATATATAAGAAATACAAGTGAAATACATTCCGAAGTTACATATACATCAACACTTAATGGTCAAACTAATACCCAATGGACACTCCTTTTCTTTTTCTCCAGTTCTTTTAATATGCTAACATTGCTTCTTCACAATGCCCAAAGCCCCACACAGTCTCTCTTTTAGTAAATTGCCCTTCTAACAACTGGGTGTGACCTAGAAAAAGATACCCTATCAATATGTGTAATTACAAAAACTCTCAGGTATGCCCAATCATATAGAGTCCAAAGCGATCTATGCAAGTATACTCATAAAAATAATCTATTGAATACCTCCCACCCATTAGCCTCTTTAGCAAGGTAAGACCCGCAAACTATATCCTTTGCCATTTTACCGTCTACCAAGAGGAATGTTTGTTTAGTGGGAAGGTCTAGCATCTATGAATCGAGATCTGTTGCACTGATCGGGATAGGGGCATGAGCAAGGAACATTACCAAATTCGAATGATGTTTAGTGAGTACAATTATAATTCCTACAAGGATATTCACATCGAAAAACAGGGTATATAAACAAGAATGTATTTACATGGGCTATATTAAATTGAAATTAGTAATTGGGATTTGATGATATGTTGTCACTGAAAAGTTGTTTATGTGAAATCTGCATAAAGAAATTTATAAATCTACATTCATTATTCAAAAATGGTGTAGGTATCATAATTTTATTATCACGAGAGTCATATTCTCTACGTAAAATTATTATAACCCTGCACTATATGTATACAAGTCTTGTGGGTAAGGTTTAGTTTCTTGTTATTTATGCAAAAATGACTTGGATGAAAGTGTTGTGTTTAAGATAGAATGGTTTAGATAAATATTTATTATGGTTCACTAGTGGGTTGAATAATAACAAAAATATTTTACACTAAATTTTTAAGATCATTACAGACTATCCTTTGATAAAAGTTGCAACTCTAACCTTGTCTACACCTAGCACCTGTAGTGGTCTGGAAATGTTTTGTAAAAACATACTATAACTATTTAGTTAGTTTTAAAAATGTAGAGTATAAATTGCTCCTTTGAATTATGAATTACTAGTTAGATTTTAGGGTATGTCGTGTCCTTATTCTACATGTGGTTGAAATTGGGAATTATATCTTAATTTTTTGTCCAGTTGAGTAGTAATCGAAATTCATCATATTGAAAATTAATAACCAAGGGCCAAGCCAAATCACCAAGTCCTTCTCCAACCAATGGGACAATTCAAATTTATCAAAATGGTTGTTGGGTCTAGTTGTGAAACATGTAGGTCAAATTAGAAATTATAGATCAACCCTATAGATCCTCTAGATCTACAAGAATCAAGGGTTGGGAATATTTGTGGATCAAACTTAAAGTTAAGTTGAAACCTATACCGTCAATAGATTGATAGTTTGTAGTTTACGTCGAGGCATAATTATTATCAATTATTTAATTGTCAAGTTGAAGCTGTAAATTCGATAAGAAATGAATGGAATTAAATGTGACTTGCATTCAGTTAATTAAATCTACAGCTAAGTCATCACTAGGTTAATATTTTATGCTAAAATCCTTGTCTGTGGTGTTATCCATTCTAAGCATAGAATTATTCTTTTCAAATTTAAAAGTGGAGGTTCAAACCTAAGTTGAGTGTTACATTCTTGATTTAGTATCAGTGTCTACCCAGTTGTCATGTCATGTTGGCATGGACCTGCAAAGAAATCTTATCTATGCAAGTAAAGTAATTACTCGAGGTCAGTGGGTCAACTTCCTTGAACCCTAGTGGAATTCAATATTGGATGTCATCATTGAATCATTGTTCAACTACAGTTGTAGTTGTAGGTCACCATGGGTAAATCGACGTGGGTTTCCCCCTGATTGAATCATTGAGGATTTCTAGTGGATGGTTACCCTTGTAACAAGAGGATAAAATGATACATCAAAATGCATTTCTTAAATTATTGTATTAACTTCCTCTAACATCAGTAAATCATCTCCTTAATGAGAAGTTGATCAACTCATGAGTGTGAGTTATCGATTTCACATGAGCGTGAGTTAATTGAGTTCACATGGGTTAGATAAGAACTAGTTAACCTTATGGAAATACCCTTCATCCATCGTGAATATTACTGAGATTATAATTACTCGATTTCTTCATATGGCACATGTATGAACATTCATGTTTTTATGCATTCATGTTTTCATGGGTTAGATTTGTCTTGATGACCCTTCCCTAATTTTTCCCTCTTCAAAGCCGTGAAATTCCTTCCTTATGGCATTGATTTACCACTTGGGCCTGCTGGAAGATTTTGCAACGAGCGTACTATTTTAGACTACTTTGGTAAGTTTTGGGCATTATGGCATTGATTTCCCACTTGGGCCTACTGGGACATTTTGCAACGGGTGTACTATTTTAGACTACTTTGCTAAGTTCTGGGCATTTGACAAAAAATTGAATTAAATGGATCTATATATTGCAATTCTACCTATTTTAATTATGAATCCCAATATATTCACACTTCAAAATCCATTTCTTCCTCAATAAAGCTTTGATAATATGTTTATACTCTAGTTTCAATGTGCAATCCCTAAATCCCCTAACATTCATTATATCTGTTTATTGTAAGTATTATAGTTATAGTTTCAATGGATTTGATTGCCAATATATTGTTTCTGTGTACTTATAAATTCAGGGGAGTTTTTGGACCTACCTTTCATACCTCCTTACTTAAATCCATCAACAAGAGGGCCGAGAGTTATGCGTGGAGTAAATTATGAATTGGTAGTTGGAGGCATTCTAGAAGAAACCCACAGAAACTACATGAGTTTTATGACTATCGAAACTCCTATTCCAAGATTCAGTTACCTTGAATTTTTTTGGGAAATTTTTTGTTGAACTGTGCACAGGTGTACGAGTTTCTGTGAAAGTGAGTTTACTTAAGAGATTATGTGTTGAAAACTAAGTCTTATCCATTATCTTCTTGTTAAATCAATAACCCTCACACCTTAGAGCACTTACACTATTTAAAATGTAGGCCACCACCTACCTGCTTGATGTTTCGATTAAGTCTTTCCATACTAAGTGTTTCTAAGATATGATTAATAGCTCTACATTCGCTCGAAGCTCATGTGACCACAAGAGGGTTTGGATGACTATGGAGTATCATCATAAATTATACATTGAATCATATTTATAGCATCAACGCGAAGAGTTTGAGGGTGGTTATCATTTGGCACAATTGAGCAACGACTTTTACTTATTTTTTTCTTTAATAGATGAATGCCTGAAATACATTGAGTATTTTAGGCTTTTGTGATTATTCCTTCAAAAATCTCTAAAAAAATACAAATATTAAATTTGATTATATGAAGTTGTAGAGTCCTAGCTCAGTGGTAGAGCAGTTGCATTATATAATGCAAAAGGTTGGTGGTTCGATTCCACCGCATCGTGTCATCAATATTTACATTCTATAACTACTACATTGAGGGGTATTGAGACAAGATTTTTGTAAAATGTCTTAAATTAAGACAAAACTAAAATTGTGTATTGTCTTTAACCGGGTGTCTTAAACTATTGTCTTAAATAATTGTCTTAAACTAGACAATAAAAAAGAGAATACAAAATTTTAGTTTTGTCTTAAGTTAAGACAATTTAGAAAAATATTGTCTTAATACCCCCCTCCATGTACTAGTGATTCCTCTGGCACCTTTAGTTCTCACTTAGCAATTACAGTCACTTGTCTTTTCCTCTTGTGGGTTAGCAAACACTCTTTAACAACTATTTAATTTATGTCTCCTTCAGTATCTTTTATTAATAAAAGAATAATTCATTACATTTGTTTTATTTTTAACTTTCTGTCAAAAATATTTAAAATAATAAAATAAATCATCTTACACAAATTAATAATAAATTATTAATTCTTCGTATATTAATACTCTTATTCTATACAATTTTGTAAAAAAAAATAATTAACAAAAAGAAAATTATCTTATAATTTGTTTTTATGAAAAATGGTAATATTTTGATGATTATAAATTAAAAGTTCAGATGTTGATCATTGGTTATCATTTTATTTATATAATTTTAAATTATTTTTTATTTTCATTTTAAAAAATATTTTATTTTTATTTTTCAACATAAAAATAATCATTAAAATAAAATATAACATTTTCGTTCCCATTTGACACACCTTTATAATCTGATTGATTTGATACTGAACTATTTCCAAGGTCCATTGCCTGATAAATTGTTGGCTCGCAATCATTTGGAGAGACTGGATTTGTCAGCGAACCTGTACAATTTTATGGAGATATTCCTCCACCTTTGGCTTGTTGCCCCACCGGGAGGAACGGGCTCAATTATGTTGTGCCGAGTGGATAATATATCATGTAAAATTAAAGAGTCAAATTAATCAATACTCTTAAATCAAAACAATTTCAAACGAATAAATTATGTTAAATTCTATCTCTATATATAAAAGGTATAGTTATATATATA
>LPNX011221906.1:384723-405139 GCA_001517045.1 Pseudotsuga menziesii
TTTTGAATTCATAAATATTTTTATTATTCTTAAATATCGTATTGTATTTAGATTATACAATTTACATTGCTAATATATGTGAGGCTAGGATTTTTTACAAATCACAACCAAAGTTCAAAACAAAAAACTAAAAAAAGATTGAAAATATAGAATATTTAAACTATACCATAAAAGATTAAAAAAATAAAAAAATACTTCTAGTAATTGGCATGCCATTTGCATATTTGGCCCATCTTTAGTTTGTGTGTTCCTGAAAGGTTGTTTGTTACATAGACTATAGCATTACATACAAGAGAAATTGTGTTGTGAGGACAATTTAGCGGTTAAGAGAAAATTAAGATACTATAAGGAGTTCATTAATCCTAACTTGGAAGATCAGAAGTATGTCATGGTAGTAACTAGCTCACGGAAGAAAATTAATATGGCCAATATTAGAACAAACTCTTATGAACTCCATAGTTGCAATGGGCTATTCTTAAAACTCCATGGGTGGAAAGCGTTTTCCATTTGTGTGAATCTATGAGCATTGATGATGAATCTCACTTTCTCTTAGAGAGCCCTGCTTAAACTCACATTAGATCTGAGTTTCATAGTATTTCTACAATACAAACCTTTATAACCTCATAACTTGCCAAAACTATAGTGAGTGTGGAAAGCTTCTTGGGAAGCTTTTTGAGCACAAGAACAAGATTTTAAAGTAAACCGAGTTTTATCTTTCTTAAGGTACGATAGACCAAAGATGGTCTCAGTGCACATTAATCATCATCATCATAAAGAATAATTATCCCTCTCTTTTCCTTTCTTTCAAACAACAATTAAATACTAGTTACTTAATATGCAATCTTAGGTATTTACAAAAATACAAAATAACTTAATTATGTTTTTATGGAAGAGCAAGAGGATAGTTATCTTTAGGTGTTATTCATAAATGTAGGTTGACTCATTACTATTATTAAAGGAATGCTATCCCGCCTAAAATGACCCATTAATAATTTATAAGAAAATGTGGATCCATTCATAATTAGTAGAAGAAAGATGAGTTAAAACCCTTAATTATGGTAATAAAAAATACTTCCATTCGTAACTTTATGATAACATTTTACTTTAATCCAGTATGAAAATAAATATTACACAAATTACAATTTAACTTATCAACCTAAAAAACACCTACCACTTAAATTTTTTCTATAATATTTATTTTAAAATATATATTTTTTAACTATGTCTTTATTTTAAATTATACTTTTTTAACTTGACAAAACTATATCTTATAGAAATTCTTATTTTAGACTCTTTTAACTATTTTTTTTTTCACAACAATCTAAGTAATCCTTTTAAGATTATGTAGAGCACCATCATCGCCAACTTTCATAATGCTTATTTAATTTAAATATAACCATAATGGAAAAATATTAACTCATATACTTTACTTTATGCTGAACTTTGACTCTATGGTTATTATTAAAATTCTCTTCATTCTGATTAGACTGAAGACCTCGATCTGCCTAGGCAAAAATGATTTCAAATCATTGTGTTGTAAGGATGGCATCCTCTTATGTTTGAGGCATCGTTGTAGCTACATCTTTAGCCATAACAAGGAGTAACCACTTGCCACGTGCTTGCCCCACAGTAGAATCAAATGACGAAGGAACTAGTAAAAGGAACAAGGGAGTTATATCTAACTCTGACACACAGCAAAGAGGCAGGCGATGAGACTGTTAAAAAAAAGGAAAGAAGTTAGACAGACTATTCTCGGCAACGAGGAAGCCCCGCAGCTCATTGCGATAGGGGCAGGTTGAGAACGAGGTGACATAGTTGTTGTTCTTCCAACCATATTCCAACCATATGTGAACGAGTGATTGTCTTTTTAAATGTTAGTTTTTTTAAGAGCAGTGGGAACATCTATATGAGTAGGTTTAATGATTAAGAATATATGTTATTTTTTTCTAGGTTATAAGTTCAAAACCGGTCAGAGATAGGGTTTCTTAATGGCATTTTGTGACAAGGCTCAAAAGCAAGTAAGGTTTCTTAATAGTATTTTGTGACAAGGCTCAAAGGCTCAAAAGCTCAAAAATAAGTGAATAACTAAAAACAAGTCCAAAATCTCAAATAATATCTAAATACCTTTTTTTTCATCATGGAAAGATGCACGGGAAACCAGCAATACTTCTCCACATTCATGGATGGTAGAGGTGGTAAACCGTCGGCCATTCTAGCAGAAGGCCTAACCGCAGAGGACTCAAGGCTCGAACCCATGACCTCCCCCCGAACCGAGAGAGTGTATGCATGTCTTACCATTGAGCTAACCCTTGGGGCTAATATCTAAATACCTATAAATATAATTATTTTAAAAAATATATATAATTTATTTTAATATTATATTATTTTATTTTAAATTATAATAATTAACATTTTTAACTTTATCAATTATGAAAAACTTTATCATAATCTTTTATTTATATTTTAAAATTTTGATATTAAAATATTGTTATATTTTTTTTAATTAAAATATATTTATATTTTAAAATAAATCTTTTAATAGTAAATTAAAAAATTATATTAAATAATGATAACATTTTCACAACAAAACAATACCCTACTTCATTATAGTGGATAATGGGCATGAAAAATTACAACATAAGATCAACCATCCTTAAATGTTATGCTATGGTTATCTTATATATTTGTGTAGTATTGGGGTCTAGAAAATCTTCCTCAAAGATTGAGCAATTCTAGAATGATTTATAACTTATAACCTCAAAACTAAAAGCAATATGCCTTATCATATTAGCTTCATAAAAGTGTATTTTTCCCCATATAGAGCATGGCTATGACTAGGTACTTGATGTACAAGCAATGTAAGATAAATAACATGGGAAATGAGAGACTTCCTAAATTGCTTTAAATTCAAGTCAAAACCAACTATGCATTAAGTAGAGTTGGTGTAAAGATAACATGGCATGTTTAAAGCATTGGGCCATTGATGAAAATGACACTTGAGGAAAATTTAGCATTTAAGATAAAATCATAAGGAGGTCATTAACCTAATTTTGAAGATCAAAAGTATCTATTGGTAGTAACCACTTCAAAGAAGAAAATTAGTATAGCTAAGATTAGAACAAAATATCATGAGCTCCATTAGAGTGAAACAGAGCATTGGTCTACTAAAACTTAGGCGGAAACACTTTTCCATTTTTGTGAGTCTATGAGCTTTGAGGATGAAAATCACTTTCTCTTAAGAGGGCCGAGCTTACATCCACATCATTAGGGGGGATGTTTAACTCCTTATAATGGACTCAAATAAAAAATAAAATAATTTGAATGTACCAAAAAATTAGTGGGCTTGATAAAAATAAAATAAATATAAAAAAATAATAAAATTATGTCTGCTTGATAAGAAAACAGTTTTGAGTATATATATACAAAAATAAACCAAAAATTCGTAAATAAATAATAAAAATATCTTGGCTTGATAAGCGAATTAATTTATATATATATATATATGTGTGTGTGTGTGTGTAAAAATAAACCAAACAATTATCAAAGACATCAAAGAAATAGATCCTAAATAGTTTATTTATTTACCTAGTAAGTAAATAAACTTGATTCTAACATATGTTTAATTCCACATTGCACATAGGTCTAGGATTCCATGAATTAAGAGATATGATTAATAGTATGGCTCTACCAACAACCAAGAGGGATCAAGTTCTCTTGAGGTGCAAACCATTTCTAATTTACAAAAATGTCTATTAAGTATTCCTACTTGGGAGGGGAATGTCCAACTTGCTTAGGTAATTTCAAAATAGGGTAAATATCAGTAGAAGAATGAGCCGAGTAACATTAAAAATCATATAATCAAATAGTTTTCCAAAAATTGCTTTACTTACCTTTCTTTAAAACTAATAATGAATATTAAGAGTAGTTAATGAGTAAAATAATCTATATAAAATTTTAAAATCTATATTTCAAGAATAAATTGGAATTTGAAATACATTTTACCATCAAATGAAGATTTTAAATATTTATCCAAATGTTTTTTTAGAAATGACTTGTTTTTCTCTATAACTAAAAATGAACATTTACATGTTAGGGTTAACCTACTTGGGAATGAGCAAGGATATAAGTGGTTTAAGGAACATGGTTTTAGTGGCCCGTGGTTTCTTGCTAGTTGTATTTGTATTTAAAGAACCTTATAAATATGGTTGTAATAATCCATTGTATTGTGCCAAAATGAGCACGCCCAACAATAATAAATCTATTATTGAAGGTCAGTTTTTCCCTACGGGGATTCCTTACATTATGTCTACTTAGGTTTCAAGTCAACTAAATTTTAAATTGAAATTTGATATATAGTTACATAAATGTGTTGTACAATTTAGCTAATTTAAAATTAAATTTTATATGTTTTTGGTTTTATAATTTTTCTTTTTATTGCTCAAGTCAATTGAATTTTATTACTCTTTTGTAAGATTGTGAGTATTGCACTAATATGGGTGTAAATTTATGAGTATAATATTTTTTATTTTTTATTTTTTTAATTACATGCGAACATGTTATAAGTTTTTTTTAGTTTTTAGTTTTTATTATTATTATTTTTATTGAGGCGACATGTGCCAGGTCAGCGTTACAGATGGGACACATCTAGCCTATTTGAGTTGTAGAACCTCTAGGTGCAAAAATAAATAGATTGTAAATAAATTATCAACTGCTTAAATATACAAATATCTAAACTGCATGCCAATGCATGGAGGAAAAATACAATACCTACTCTACAGATTACATGATCACTCTAATGGCTAATAAATAGAAAAGTGCGAAAGTCTATCTAATAGAAAAGTTGAAGAAAAAAGATTAAGATCACTTATTCTGTAATATATATATATATATATTAAGATCACTTACTCTGTAATATATATATCATATCACTTCATTATTATACAACTTCTCATTGACTAAATATTATATTTGTGTTATTATTCAACTTCTTTTTCACATAGATAAATATTTGCATTGGGAATATTTTGAATATACTAATTGTATGCCGATAATTTGAATATACCAAAAAATTGCTGAGCTTGATAAAAATAAAAGAAATATCGAAACATACTAAAAATATGTCGTCTTGATAAGAGAATTAATTTTTGAGTATATACATACCAAAATAAACCAAACATTTATGAAATTAATCAAAGAAATAGAACGTAAATAGTTTATTTATTTACCAAACACTAGGTAAATAAATAAACTTGATTCTTGAACATATGTTTAAATTCCACAGTTCCCATAGTTCTAGGCTTCCATGAATTAAGAGATATGATTAATATAATTTATTTTAAAAAATAATAGATTGTACTTTTTAAATATCTAAATATCCAAACTATATGCCAATGCATAGAAGAAAAATACAATAGGTACATAGAAGAAAAATACAATAGGTACTCTAACGATTACATGATCGCTCTAATTGCCAACAAATAGAAAAGTGTGCAGGTGTATCTAATAGAAAAGTTGAAGAAGAAATATTAAGATTGGTTACTCTATAATATATATGTTATTTGATATCTTTATGGTTTCACTTCATTATTATACAACTGTAACAAATCAAATTTTCGTGAAAAAAAAAAAACAATCTTATTGCTGGTCTAACTACGAACAACATAAATGAAATAATACAACTTTTAATTTGCACTTAATGTTTTATCTCTTAGACAATAATGACTCCATTATGGTACTATCTATTTCTATGATGAATTACTTTACTTGTCATCAAAAATATGAAAGAACGTCATGATTACTTCACGTCATTTACAGTTGGTGTAATTTTTGGTTATAAAGTTCCTTACGCGATTGTTTATGGTCTTACTCAGCTTAGGAGCTAAAACATAAAAAATTTCTTCCATGCAAGTGATATGAGGAGGGGTTCTTGCCTTCCTAAATCCAAGGTGTGTAAACTAAAGAATACAAGGGGGACCCTTGTAAACAACTATTCCTAAGAGAAAAACTATACGCCTTCCTAACCATAGGTTATAACAAGAAAACGAAGGAAATGCAAAAGCATAACGGGTAATGACGAAGGGTAAAAATTGAAAGGTTTAAACATTAGAGTTTTGGGTTTTGTGAATAACAACACAGTGGCATTTAAGAGGCCACGTGATGGCCCTACAGTCTCCAGCTCTAACGCAGACACGTCAAGTCATAAACCCTAAGGGTTTAACTCATCTCAATTTTTTTCTTTGTGTTGTATTGTTTTTTTTTGCACTGTGTGAGTTCCTTCGGTTCTCGGCGTTGGTGTTAGCATTGTTCTGTGGGCTCTTGGTGTTGCCTACAGACTGTTGGCATCCCCTTATGTCAGCTCATGATACCCCACATTATACGAGGGCACCGACCATGGTCTCGGACGGTTTGTTCGCTCTACACTTCCTATTTCTACTTAAGGCTGAACTATGGACTATTTATAAATTTTTCATCACCAATGTTGAATCGGCAAGGTAAGTTCTCCCAGTTTATTTCAAGTTTTCATTGTTTCAAAAATTATAGTTCTCAAATATATATATTTGACCTCTTGTTTTATTTTTTTTTGAAGGAAATTTCAACCGAGGTTGTTGCAAAAGGGTAAGGGTCGTTCTCCACAGAAACAAAGGGAATTTCCTGGTAAGACCTGTAACGACACTCCTCGCTCCTTGATGCTTGAAACTTGATGACTCTGTGGCTTTGTGGCTCTTTGTTTCATGGAATTGGAAAACTATTCCCATGTTATCTTTTGTTGGAGAATGGTAAACCCTCGAGTGGTTTGGGCCACGACATTTTCCAGTTATGCTTTATATTTATGCTTCCTTCGACCATGGAGTCTAAAGAGGACTATTTGTAATATTTTATAGTTTATTTATGGATGTGAACTCTTCACAGAGTTTTGTATACTGAAATTTTTAAGATGAACAAAAATGACTTCGTCGAGGTGCGACTTACTCATATTTGACTATTAATAAAAATTACTTTAACTTTGGATAATGTATCATTTGTTTTAAACCTCCCTAGGGCCATGATGCCACTTGTAATGTTCAATTTGTACAGTGTGGATTCTGTAGATGTATAAATGCATATCAATACCTATCATTGCCTTATTGTTTTAATTCGAAATTGTTTTATTAGTTTTTATGTCACCTATGGAAAAATTGCGGCCTGTAACCTCCAGATTCGGTCCTGTCATTCGTCGTTCTTAACTTTAATAATTTGTTTTCCCTTTTGGGGTTTCCTACTATAGTTTAGTCCATGTTTTACGAGTAAGGCTATAAGGTCGTAAGTCCACTGTGTCTTGTAATTGTTAAATCGACGACGCTGTGTTTTTAGATATTTACTGTTTGGTTTAGGTAAGGAGTCGTAAGGCATTTGCGTTGACTGTAAAATGAATATTGATTCTAATTAATTTTTTCCTTGTAGATAGACTTTCCTTTATGAGTTTCAAACTCTTGTTCTGTGGATTAATGGTATTAGAAATTTTAATCAATGTTTTCCCTATTGTGTGAATAAATCGATGCATACTTTATATTATTTATTATGACCCTTATCTGTGTGTTTTATTTGATAATGTAGTTTTAAGCTTTGGTTTTGGTTGAAATGGCCTTGATAGGTTTTGATCTCGCGATCTGTTAATTACTAGACGATATGAAACTTGTTTTGTTCAATGAAGATTTTGCTAAGGTTTAGTTATTGTATATTTTATATTATTATTTAAACCCTAGCTTAAATAAATTATTTAAACTGTTTGGCTAGATTCAAGTCGTAGTTTATCATAATTTAAAATAATCCTTTCAACGGTATTATATTATTACTCTAAATATATTTATATATACAAAATATACTTTGAATAATAATTTCCTACATCTATAAATTCACTGAGATTATGTATATCTTAGAATACAAGTTTTCTTATTACTAATTAAATAATTAGAATCTATCGAATTCTAGTTAACGAGACCTAGTGGGATTGAATTTGATTCTTGTGTAAAGTTTATTTGAGTCTTTTAAAAAAAACTAGTTATTACTCCAGTTTAAAACGAAGCCTTTCGACTGTAAGGAATTTTTCCTTAACTTTGATCCTAAACATTCTTTTAATGGACAAAGAGCTAGAAAAGATAAATATTAATATTATTATATCTACATGAACCCAACTATAACCAGTGATAAGGGTTTCGAACTCAGGTTGAAACTTAGTAATTTAAATTAGATTTTAGAGATATGTTAAGTAAGAACTGGATGAAATGAATGCATTGTTTTAATTAACAAAGATTATCCTAACCTATGACTGTAATTAATTGAACTTTAAAGAAATTTAGTATACTGAACTTAGAAAACTTATTATAATTTCTTAGGAAAATAACTATAGATTTTCTTTTACAGAGCAGATACATTATGGTACAATTACCATTAAACTCTATAGAGACTATAACATTCTTCATAAAACAATATGCATAAATTTGATTCTTTTAACTTGTTCTAATTTAAAAACAATTACTAGCTATGGAATCGATCAACATTCATAACCTTTCATATATAGATATAAAATAAAATCACAGATATTAGATAAAAAAACTTAGAACCTGGATAATTATAGAAGGGGAACAACCACCCAAAGGATATCGTTCCTCCCAATCGTCTCCTGAAAGAATCCAAGATCACTTGGTTTAGGACCTTCGAGCCTATTCACTGAACCACTAGGATGAATATGTTGTGTAACAGCCTACACAAAATAACCTCTGCAACTTAGCACTCATTAGAAGACTTAAATCTCATTAATTTCACTTTAACTATCCTCTCATCGAATTTCCTTTTGTGCCTGACTTTTCAGTTTGCGGCAAGTCACAAGGCTCTATCACTTGGAGTAGAATGTAATGAGCCTCCTTCTCAATTCGATGTTATTTATAAGATCACCTAGGTCTTTGGGGCAGTTTTGAAATTAAATGAGCCGCCTGTCGATTTCCTCCTCTCATGGAACATGACCACAATTTTAGGGATTTTGCTTCCTACAACAGCTAGAAACTAAAATACTAGTGCTGCCACTTATCATTTAACCTTCTACAACTGCTCATTCCTCCTAGTGGGCCAGTGAACACAATTCAAGAGACTTCTTTGGATATGTGTCTCTTCATTTAATTATTTAAATAAATAAAATATTCAATTACAGTCATCCTTGACCAACTTGGTCATAAAAACTTTACAATAACTTTTAGCATAATGTTTTTTTCTCAAATGAATAAAAATATTTATTTTTCAGTTATAGGTGGGTTACAACAACTTCTTAATGAATAAATATCATTTATGTGTTATTATTCAACCTCTTATTGACATTGATATATGTTTAAATATCCAAATATCAAAACTATATGCCAATAATTTGAATACAACAAAAAATCGGTCTGCGTATAAAAAGTAAATAAATATCAAAACATAATAACAATATGTCGGAAAGTTGATAAGCTAATTAATTTTTGAGTATATACATACCAAAATAAACCAAACATTTATCAAATTAATCAAAGAAATAGATCTAACATAAATAATAAAAATATGTCGGCTTGATAAGCGAATTAATTTTTGAGTAATTATACCAAAATAAACCAAACATGTATCAAATTAATCAAAGAAATAGATCATAAATAGTTTATTTATTTACCAAGAGCTTGGTAAATAAATAAACTTGATTCAAACATACGTTTAAATGCCACACTCAACATAGGTCTAGGCTTCCATGAATTAAGAGATATGATTAATATAATTTATTTTTAAAAAAAGAAACACAACATGCCAATGCATGGAAGAAAAATTCAATACATACTCTATAGATTACATGATTACTCTAATTGCCAACAAATATAAAAAGAAAGATTAAGATCACTTACTCTGTGATATATCTGTTATTTGATATCTTTATCATTTCACTTCATTATTATACAACTTCTTAACGACTAAACATTATTTATGTGTTATTATTCAACTTCTTATTGACATAGATAAATATTTGCATTGTGTCACTTTGTTATTATTCATATTCTTCATGGTGTTATTTACTGTCATGGTAGACATGTTTCCCATAGTGCATTGATGTCAACAGTATTGCTTCCTACTACCCCCATAACCCCACACCCACAATTGCAACCAACATAGATCCATCTTAAAAGTGGCTCTACCAATCCCCTAGTGGGATGGGCTTGCACCTAGAGATATTTGATCCCTCTCGACACTTGGTAGAGCCACGTTTAAGATGGATCTATGCTGGTAGTATTTGCTACAATACAAACCTTTCTAACTTACTAACCTTCCAAAACTATAGTGAGCTCGAAAAAATTCTCACCAAGCTTTTTGAGCATAAGAACAAAATTTAAAAACAAACCAAGCAATACCCTTCTTCAAGTTCGATATACCAAAGTTAGTCTCAGTGGACGCTAATCCTCATCGTCATCATCATAAATAAAAATAGTACGAATTATATTGATATACAAAAGTGTTACATTGCATTAAAAAAAGGTAATCAAGATCCCACCTTCATGAAATTTAGAGAATAGTAAATAGAGATTGTTTAAATTAACCAAATTGTTTTTTTCTAACTTAACAAAAATAAATTAGTATTGTCCATGATAATTATATATATATGCATATACCAAAATTCCTAAAAGATGGAGGGCTTACTGAGACAACTTTGAACCTACAACCTTTAAGCATTGAGGTTCTAAAGAGACCTCTCGAACTAGAAAGAAATAAAACATAAAGAGAAAGGAACCTGTCAAACACAGAGATAGAGTCGATTATCAGTAACTGAGTCTGAATCCAGTATTATGAAGTCTTGTTGGGAGAACTAGGGGTCTTCCTTTATCTCCTCCCATACATTTTCTCTTTGCGGATCTACCTCAGATTGGATCACACATGGGATTTGAATCCTCGGTGGACTCGAATCAAAGAATCATATATTTGATTTCCATAAATTCTAACTTATTCCTGACTCTTGAGGTGAGATTTGGTTCATTTTCTACCATTGCTTCCATAATGATTGATTTCATACAACAATATATCTTTCATATTCTGTGTATTTTGTGTCACAACTCCTAGATAAGATAGTATGTAGCATCCATCATAGAGACTCCATATCCACATGTTACAAGGAAGTATCAACTCTCTTGTTTTATGCTTGATCATGGACCTTGTCAATTCACTATAGAGAGTTTGAGTGAGATGATTGAAATTTCTTGTTTGTAACAATGACATCCAACTAGGATCAAATAAGCTTCCTAAACTCTAATAAGATGGTCCTTGGGGTGTTACTTGGTCGACCTATTTAGAGTGAGATTGCTCCATAACCTGCTCCTCCTTGACTTTCATTTTAACCCTTCTCATTGTAGCAGAGGTGGAGGCAGTGTGCATGGTGGCCATTGATCTATGAGTAAAATGCCTAAAAACCCAAGCCTACAAAGATTACATTCCTAAATTTACAAGTCATATTAGAAGCCTCCTATATATAGAACAATGATACAAAGAAATTTGGCTGACAAAATGAAATCCTCATGGCTACTAATATGCAAGAGATAAAAAACACCATGTGGGATTGGAAAAGTCCAAAACTCCTTCATCCGAATGGGCTACAAAATTGTTTAGTCATCCAAGATTGAAAATAAAGAAAGACCAAAGGATCAACACCATGACCTGAAAATGAAGAAAATAACAAACCAAAATCAATGATAGGAAGAGAGCTTGGAGAGACTAAAGCATCAACACCTTGACATAAAAATGAAGAAAATAAAGAACCAAAATCAATGTTAGGAAGAGATCTTGGAGGTCGATTTTACTCTTCATTTTGCTACCCTTAAACCACATTCCTTTACCATTCCATGACATAATTACATGTTAAAGGCCAACCTACAACAAAATTCGTGGGCTATAACCCTAAAATAGCCATAAAGTCCTATGATGATGCTCTTAGAATTCTTAATCACTCCCCTCTTCCCTCGTTCGCTACTTTCCCTTCTTAATCGAGGATGGATGACACCTACTTTCATGCTCCTCTACATTGCTCTAATGTGGATATTCGTCACTTCATGCACACATCCCTCACACCTTCTCTATGTGCATGATTGGATATTACTAAGGTCTTAGTATGGAGGTCGTAATTCAAGTGAAGTACAAATGTGGAATACAAACACCATCTTAACTTTTATGTAAGTATAATAAGTATTTATGCAAAGTAAATTTTAATAAATTAAAAAAATCATATAAATAAAATGACAACTTGATTAGAAGTAATTCCAATAAAAAAATATTAACGTAAGATGGACCAATCTCTTCAAAAAGAGAACTTAAAAATAATCCACACAAGAATATTAACTAGAACGATTTGGAAATATTTCACTTAAAATAATCTTTTTTCTCAGAAGAAAAAATACCAGACCTTGTTATTCATATTTGAATCAAAGGACATCATATACATACAACCAATAGAGAGCTTTCAAGCTTTTACATGGGCATACTAATATGGGGATCCCACTAATAACTTAAAAGATCAGTGACACATCCAAACAGCCAAAATCAATGAGACATAGAAGCATGAAGTTTGTCTTCGACAGACTTTCTCATCATTCCTGATATACAGGTCAGAATATGCTATAAAAAAGATCAAGGAATACCATCAAACAAACTAGTTTTGAGCAAAACAAGAAGGCTGAGAGTCTCTTCAATGTCAGCTAGGAACCAATTCATGTCAACACCCAAAATAGTGCCAAAGTAAACAAGAGAATATTGTTCAGCACAAACTAGAAAAGTTTAAAATTCCCATGATCAATGATCACACCATCCAAAGATTCAGTAAATTTCCTGAAACCCGGGTCCAACAACAAAGCCTGGTTGGAGAGACCATCATCCTGCTGGTTATGCTCACAATAAATGTGTTTAATGGTCACCGTTGGGACATATTGCAGCAAAGAAAGAATCTCATCACACCAATGACTCAAGGATGGGACATTAAGTGTTTCTAATCTATTTACCCGGGAGATAATGACGAGAGAGTCACCAAAAATAGTAATAAGTGGGATCCCCATCTGATTGCTCACCACAAGAATGGCCCACAAGGCCAGTAGCTCAGCTCTGGTGTTTGTACTACTGCCACAGCCCAAAGAAAAATTGATGGAGTGAGAAGCATTCAGAAGAATCACAAATCCAGCACCACCAATATTCTCTATAGCAGCCCCATCCAAAAAGACACCTGGGTAGCTGATCTAAGGACTCGGACCGGCAAGCCTAATACTTCTCTTTTTTTGTGGGACCAGATACAAATGAATGAGGTCCTCAATCTGCTTTAGGAGAGCATATACAGAGGGTTGTTTATTGTCAAAAATGCATCGATTCCTTTGTTTCAAGATACACCAGAAAAAGAATAGAGGGAAATATCTGAAATGTGAGCTAACAGAGCTTCCTCTAAACCAAGAATCCAAAAAGGAGATGACAGTACAATGCTGGGAAAGGGGGATCTTAAAATGGTCTTAAAAAAAGGAGTAAATTCTTCTAGAGAAGGAACAGTCAATGAAGAGATGCTGAGAAGTATCTTCTCCCTTACAGCAAAGAACACACAGACTCGGGCCCTATCTACCACGACGTTGGAGTTTATCCCAGGTCAAAATCCGATTCCTTAAAATCAACCATATAAAGTAGCATTTTTTTGGGGGGATATTTAGATTCTAGAGCACATATAGTACCAGAGACTTTCCCACTGAGCATAAAGAAGAGACAATACACTCATAACCCTGTGCAGCAATAAGAACACCTACATATTGATTATGAGACCATAATAAAGAATCACAATGTTTAGAAAGACGAATCCTTCCATACTCCAGCCCAGTTGTGTAATTTTCCCATAGAGTCTTCCAATCACCTTCCAAATCTAAGTCTGCTTTCGAGAACCAGTTTTTATGAGCGTATGTGGTAATATTTCTGGCTTGATCCAGCGTACATATTCCATAATCCTCCAGGTATTCACGAACGTCAAGTTGGAGCAAGAATTTTGATCCCTGACCAACGATCGGATCCAGTCCCAGTCAAATGGCCCTCCCATTACCAACCTTCCAGATGAGTACACCTCCTAGCCAAGGTAGAGTATGAAGAAAGCCTTTCCAGATCACTGAAGCTCCTCTGGAGGAAAAGGATTTCTTACAAAGCTAGGATGCCAATGGAAGTCTTTTCAAATACTTAACTGTCAATAATTTAAACCAAATACCGTTAACATTTATTGCCTACAAGAAACTTTTAAGACACAGAGAGAGGCTGAACCAACACAGCTGTTTAATACCCCAGCCACCCAGAGGAGTCGGGAGCGACAGAGAATGCCAATATGCAAGATGGTATTTTTTATTTTTCGTAGAAGAACCCCATAGAAAAGAGAATATCGTACTTCTGAGCTTATCGAGAATGGACTGAGGAATCGGTACCAGGGCCATCCAATAAATCGGTAAGCTGGTGAGCACTACTTTGATCAAAACTAGTCTACCACCAATATATAAAAGACGAAAGGTCCAGTGATGATTTCTATTCTCAATTTTTTTAAGGATCCAGTTCCGGTCCTTTACCAAGTACCCCAGGGGTTTTATAAAATAACCAAGATAATTGAAACCCCTGTTAATGTGCTCAAATTTATAAGGGAAGAACCCAGAGATCCTGTTCAGAGTATCAACATCCAAATCATTGTGGAGGAAGCAAGATTTGTCCATATTAATTAGCATACTAGAGGCATTACAGAAAGTGTCCAAGATAACCTTAAAAGCAACCCATTCCTCAAATGTTCCAAAACCAAACATGATCACGTCATCCACAAAAAGTAGATGTGTAAGTGAGAGCTGAGGGGAAATTTTAATGCCCCTAATCTTACCATTAGATTGTGCATCCTTGATAAGTAGACTAAGCCCTTCAATAACCAAGATAAACAGTAATGGGGATAAAGGGAATCCCCGTCTGATGCCACAGGTGGCAGTAAAAAAACTGGAAGGAGAACCATTAACAAGAAGAGAAAAATATGCCGATGACAGACAACCCAAAATCCAGTTCACACCTACCAAAGGGACCCCAATTTGAAGTAGAATGAGTCTGAGAAAAGTCCAGTTCACACGGTCAAAAGCTTTTGTAAGATCCAGTTTTAAAATAAGTGCACATCTATTTTTTGTTTTGACTGTGTGGAGAACTTCTTGAGTAATAGCCAGAGGCTCAGTAATTTGTTGGTTCTTTAAAAAACCAAATTGCTGAGGAGAAATGAACTTGTCCAAAAAGGGCTTAAGTCTCAAAGCAACTACTTTAGAAATCAGTTTGTAGACTAGGTTGCAGAGGGAAATGGGGCGGAAATCAGTAAAGGAAATAGGTTTTTCCTTCTTGGGAATAAGTGCAATGAAAGTGGAGTTCATAGAGGGAGCCACCCTACCTTCCCTCCTAGATGATTCCACCACTCTAATAAGTTCAGGCCCCAAAATGTCAAAAAAATCCAGATAGAATTCAACTGGCCAACCATCAGGCCCCGGAGACTTGTCTTTTTTGAAATATTTAAGGGCTTCCTCAACTTCTGCCAATGTGATCTAGCGTGTAAAAGACACCTTCTCCTCAGGGCTGATGAAAGAGGGAAGTAAACGAATAACATTAAGTTGTGCATCAATTTTGGTCAAACTGTCATCTACAAAGATATTCTTGAAATACCGAACCCCCAGGGCCTTTATACCCAAGTCATCAACGACTTGTTTTCCCTCCTCATCTTCAAGACCCCGGATAGCATTATGGTTTTTTCTAGATGAAGCTACCGCATGAAAAAATTTAGTATTGGCATCACCCTATAATGCCCAAGTAACTCTACTTTGTAATCTTGCATATAGCAATTCATGGTCCAACCATCTCTTTAACTCCAGCCTAAGTGTTATAATTCTAGACTGATCTCAGGCACCCAGAATACCAGAAGTCGAGGATTTGAGTAGACTATTTATTTCATCCTCAAGAAGTATGGATTTATCATTCATCTCCATGGATTTGGTCCTCATCCAGTCTTTTACTTTGCCTTTTAGTAAACAAAGTTTGGCAGAGAGGTCTTCCATAGCATCCACCAGGCTTCCAAAAGAAATAAGTGGCCATTCTGATTGAATCATCTGGACAAAGTTATCATTTGACAACCATGAGTGATTGAACTTAAATGGAAAAGGACATGAGACAGGATGATCAATCCATTCTAAAAGAACCGGGTAGTGATTAGATATCCCAGAGTGATGAGCCCAGACCCTATGTCTGGCTAGAAGGTTAACAAGGTTAAAAGAGAGAAAAAATCTATCCAGCCTTTTACAAATACCTTCATCCCCCATCCTTCCATTACGCCAGGTTGGCCCAGCACATGAAGGTGCCACATCCACCAAATGATGATCCAAAAAGAGTTTAGTAAAATATGGACCTAAGGGATCAGGTTGTGCCTTAGAACCCCAGATCTCAGACCCATTCAAATTAAGGTTCAGATCACCCACAAGAATTAGTTTAGGCAAAGAGAGAAGACCACCCCTAGCCACTGAATTCCAGAAAGCATCCCTATGGTGATTGGGACCATACCAATTAAGGATGGATAGAGAGATAGACAACCCCTTGAACTATGCCTTGAGGAGGATCCCAGCCACAGTACGAAAGGATTTACATTTGACAATATGTGGGTTCGAACCTGAGAGAATTCCCCCCAAGATGCTAGAAGAGATGATGGCACAAAATTCCCAACTAGGACAAAGTTTGGAGAAGGTAAGTAAGGTAGGATAAGAACTGTTCATACTTTCTTGTAGAAGAATAATATAAGGCGAAAGAGAAGAGAAAAGATAGCGAAGGATTTTTTGTTTAGCTAAGCCCCCTAAACCTCTAACCTTTAGAGAGAGAATATGCATCAAGAACCACTCTGAGGAGGGGTCATAGCTCTAAGAACCCTGTGGGGAGAAGTATACTGGTGTCGAACCGCAATTTTGAGCCTGGTAGACAAAGGGGTATAAGGTGCTGAAACAGGAACCAGAGACTCAGAAGGGACTTTTTTTTTCTTTTGGATAGTAACATTTTCGAATCAGATGGAGTCTAAGGGTAAGACTGAAGGAGAGAGAGGCATTTTTACAGTAAAAATTTCTAGATTCTTCTGTAATGAGGGATCTACAAAGGAAGGTGAGGAAACATGACTGTGAGGGGAAGAAGAATTAACATATGGATGAGGAAAAATCAGAGGAGGGAAATCTGAGTCCAAGAAAATAGATGGAGGGAGAATCTCAGGTTCCAAGGAGGGGGATGATGAGGGCAGACAAGTGGATGGGGACTGCTCCACAGGGAGGGTAACCACATCACTTTAACATGGATCAGAGCCCGACACAGGAGGAACAGATTCCTCAACAGATGAGGGAAGGGAAATACAACCATCCACCGAATCCAAAAGAGAGAGTTCTTGTTCAGAGGCATCATCAAAAAATGAACAAGCATTATGATAAATACCTGGCGTTGGAAGGGCAATAGAGGGAGAAGAAGTCCTTGCCGAGGGTTCATCGTGAATAGTAGGAGGTGTACCACGTACCACAGGGGAATGATGCATCAACGGGGGAGATGTAACTCGGCGGAGGACAGGGCATTCTTTGCGAAGGTGAGAAATATCTTTGCACTGGCTGCATCTGAAGGGAATATTTCGATAGTCAAGTCGCTGAGAGAGCAAGCGTTCAAGGCAAAGAATCTCAACATCAGCTAGAAGCCCCTCTGAGATGTCCATTTCCACAAGGATTTTGGCCATCCTTTTATCAAAAGAATTCATGAAATATTCCTCCATGGCCACAAAACATTTGATGGTATTACCAATGCCCTCTAGCAAGGAATGATTCCAAAGAGGAAAAGGAAGGCCTGGGAGCAATACCCATAAGTGGCGTTTTTTAACATGCTCCCTGAGGGGGTCAAAATTGACATGCCATCGATCCAGGACCAGAGATCCAAATCCAATGCGCTAGAGAGAGTTAAGAACAGTCGAAGCATGGGAGTCTTCTAGGAAAATGAAGACAATCCAGCCCCGTGCCAATAAGCTGATCATAGGCACATAAGAGAGGAATAGCTTCTAATGCTCAGAGGCCCAAGAAACCCAGGACTTTTTATCCGTTTGGCAATATTCAAGTCTGGAAATAAGAGCATGCGAACATAAATCTTCGACCCTTTCCATATAGACATCACGCCCCACAACAAAATGTAGCTTCCCCTCCAAAGCCTTATGTGCTTTTTCTTTCCGGCAATGACATGAACGGGCATAGGTAACATCCGACAAGGGATGGGTTGCCATGGATAACTCTTTTGACATGGAGTACACACAAAACAGACAACAAAACCAAACCCCAGAAGTCAACGAAGCAGAAACCCTGTGAAAATAATCAATAAACCCTTGGTTACGGACTAAGTAGGAAGGAAACACTGCAGAACCAGAAATTCCAATGAGGAGTGGAGACCTAAGGGTTTATGGGAATAGGTAAGGAGACCTAGGGTTAGACACAAACCCAAGCGTGTGCAGAAAGCACATGAAACTACCGAAAAATAACACAAAGGTCAACCCAAAATCACGGAAATCACAAAGGTGGTGAACACAAAATGACATAGAGGGAAACCCCGAACCTGTCAACAAACCGCCGGCCCAGTGCAAAGCTGAGCGCCAACAGAACCTAGAATAAATACAGGTAAACTGAAAACCGACTAATTAGTGCCACAAAGTTTCCCAATTTTTTGTAACTGGTTGGTACTAGTCCTCTGTTAAGAGGAGGGACTCCAGTCATTGGTTTCCATAAGAAGGGAGACAAGACAAAGGGCAGATAAGACAACCGACCAAAAATCATGGGTCATGCCCAGAACCCTAGTAGATATAACAACTAAGGCCCAAAGCAAGTAACACCACAAGGAAATCCTGGCCAGACGAAGCATAGAAAATGAGACCACGTCACCCCAGGAGAGAAGCACAGAGAATACCAAACAAAAACCCAGAGCCCAGAAAATTCCAAACAAACAGGCAAGAGAACGGATGTGACCAGCGTAAAAACCAGAGAAGACAACGAACTCACCATAAGCATGGCCATAACATACCAGATCCAAAGAGATCGTCAGCAAACCCCGCTCCGCCTGCAAACTACTCTCCAGCTCTCCATCCATCCACCGAGCTTGCTTGTAGGATTTGGATCTATGATCAAACATATTAATCTTATTAATATGATTGTTGCTGGTTATATTATTAACAAATGATTATCAATTCAAAAGTAGTTTTCAATATATATATATATATATATATATATATATATATATATATTGTAAGATGGAATATCGTTTGAGAAATCTACATATTTTTCNGTAAACTGTCGACCCTCATTATGAGGCCTAATTTTATGGAGACATAGAGTGAGGCTCATACAAAACTACTTGGAGATTTGACCCCAAAACCTTCTGCTGGTATAAACAACTCTCAACAATTTAAGCTAACCTAGAAAACCAACCAAATTATATATATTAATATAAATAATTAAAAAACTAATTATATAAAATTAAATTATTTAAATATACTTATAATATTGCAAAATTATTTTAAATATTCATAATATTAAAAACATATAACACATCATATGTTGATATCATTTCTCTAAAATGATTCAAAGCTTAATTTATATAAAACAAGAGTAATAGATACAAAGCCATTATTCCCTACCTTAATATTAGGTTTGAGTTTGATCTAATTAAGTTTTAAAATCATGTTTTACCTTTATGTAATTGTTAAATAATATTAACTTATATGTTATTTCAAATTTTGATATGAATTCTACACATTTAATGCTTATGACTATGTTTTAGTTTTATCTAATTGATAAAGGACATAAACTTTTTATGTTATTTCATAGTATGATATAAACTATACACATTTAATGATGCAAAAGAAACCATAGTATTGTAGTTATTTAGTGGAACTCTAAATGTTTAATATTAACCAAATTCAAAATGTAATTATTAGCACTATTTACAATCTGATGCAAGGGTGTTTAGGCCCAACCGAGACAATCAAACATAGATGACTAGAGTGCTCAAAGGATAGTCGACAACCTACAAAAGCTGGGCAAATAGTCGACGAGCAAAGGAGCATAGTAGTCAATAGGGTAGAAGTTCAACAAGAAGGAAGTCGAGATTGTGACTTGAGAATAGACGATAGTTGAAGGACATTAATTCAATGGAAGAAAGGTAGACAGAGGAAGAAACATAGTTACGTTGATTCCAACCGAAAGTGTTAGGATACATAGGGTACTCCCAAAGGACCGAACACCAAGAATAACCGCTTCACACAAACAGATCACAGATCAATACACCAATGTTTGTCACGTGGTTAAAACCCTTGAGAGGG
>LPNX011221906.1:408738-419494 GCA_001517045.1 Pseudotsuga menziesii
GAACATAATAATCTAAGAGTTTTATACTTAGATAAATAGTCTTGAATGCATGAAAAATCATTTGGATTCAAGGAAATCAACTCATTCTCAAGTTGATGACCCCAAATTTCATTGTGTTTATCAAACACAGATTCCAACTTTTCCCAAGCTTTATCAGGTTCATCAATGTCAGATATGTGGAATCGCAAATCAATAGAGATTGACATCCCAATCAATCCACGAGCGTCATCACATCTATTTGCCCATTTAATTTTCTTATCATCATCAATGGGTTCTGTTTCTTTCCCTGAGGTTATCCTGAAAAGTCCCCTACTTCGCAGAACATCCTCCATACGAGATTTCCATGAGAAATAGTTAGAACTTGTAAGTATAATATCACAAGGGGCGGCCATACTATAAAATAATGGCTGAAAAAACAGAAACTAACTGTCTGGATGCAAAGAGCTCGAAAAAAATATGCGGTTTTAAAAAAAACGGCACTTAAAACTGATTCCGGATGATGAAGTTATGCTTGATCAAAGGAAATGTTGAAGATGTCCCCAATAGTGACGTGGCAGATATTAACTTGACCAACAACAAAAAAAGAACCCCCCTCTTCCAAAGATCAACCTTTGACAATCACTTTACAATAAAGTTGCTTTGAAGTGAATCACTTTTGTAGAATAAGCTATGAGGTTCACTTTTACAATAATGTACTTTTAAATAGTGCGGCAATAAATTAAAAGACTTAAGTGATTCACTTTTATTTTATTTTATTAATGTGAGATGTACTTTTACAATAAAGTAACTTGAAAATAGAAATTGCATACACTAAAAAGTATCTTGATAAGATTTGAACTCAAGACTTATCAAGGTGTAAAGCAACTTTGGACCAAGTGAGCTAAGTTTAAAAGGTATGTAAAACTATGGAAAGAGGAAGGGGGCCTTTTTTTTTTTTTTACTCTTCTCTTTCGTTTTCCGTGCTTGCTTTCTTTTCCTGCAAATCACAAAAAAACGAAAAACAAAAAACAAAAAAACTTTTTCCACACAATGGGGTTAGATCTTAGTTAGCTTACCTACAAAGTCTATGTTTTCAAGTTTTCTCGTTGTTTCTGATTTGCCATGATCGCATAAGGTGCACGGCAAAGAGCATACGTAGCCGAGAAGACAAGAAAAAAAACTTTTCCTCATTGTTTCTGATTCGCCGCGATCGCGCAAGGTGCACGGCAAAGAGCATACGCAGCCAGGGAAGGAAACAGTCCGAAACTAAAACAAAGAGATCTATTTATAATACTGATAAAATATGAGATATTTAAAAAAAAAAAAAAAACAAATTCGTCACTGTAACATTATACCTTCAAATTTGCTGAAATGGGTGTTTCTGGAACAAACGGAAACAGTTTTCGGTGAAACGAAAACTATTTCCAAATGGAAACGGCGCTCTGGACGCAATGGAATAGCTCCCATAGGCCACAAATGCATAGAAAATCCAGAACCAGAAACCCTTAAAAAAGTTTCGGCAACACCGGTTCCAGATCTTGATCAAAACCGAAAGCGGCTCTTCATAAAAGCTCTGATACCATGTTAGGATACACAGGGTACTCCCAAAGGACCGAACACCAAGAATAACCGCTTCACACAAACAGATCACAGATCAATACACCAATGTTTGTCACGTGGTTAAAACCCTCATGAGGGAAACAGTCCACAGCCCCAGCCAAATAACTACTTGGAGCAATTTATTATGCAAAAGAAAGAAAGTTACATGAGCTTCTCATAATAGATCAACTAGCCAAGGACCCTCTATGCTCTTTAAATAGTGATCATAGACCGATCGGGTGTTAAGCCACGGATCAATGGTGGGTATGATCTAAGAGAAGTTGAACTGTCGGATCACTCTATGTCTAGAACATATCGTGACCATCGGATTAGAATATTTACAAATGCATACTAATGCATACTAAAGAAACACACTTTTACCTAACGGATATATTACACAAGTTGATCTTAACTAACTCCTAAGTGTCTAAATATCCTAACAGAAAGTGGTCGACAAATGATGGAAAAAGGGGCGAGTGGTCAACGATATCATTCCAACCAAAACCTAAGGATAATCATAAAATTAAAGTTGACTAACTATGGTAGGTGGAAGGACGGACTGTAGCCATAACCCAACGAAAGTTGAGTGACGGGGTAGTAGCAGTTATGGTGAACTGGTGAAGGACAACACGTAACTTAACCTATTGAATTGAACCTAAGGATGTATTTAATGCATCCATCATAGTTCCTACAGGATAATGAAGCTTCTAGAGGAAGAGAATGAGAACTATGCATCCAAGCAAAACTATAAATATCAAAGCCTATCTAGAGAAAGGGGATTTTGTTTGTTCAACATTGGAACCTTTGGTTAGGTCCAGAGAGAGGAGAGTCGAGAGAGATGGACAATTGTGTTTTGTGAGGTCTAGATGTGGTGCAGAAAGAGTGAGACTAAGAGTGAGTGTGTATAGCATCGAAGATGAAGAATTCCCTCATGCACATGCTTGTTTTTATAGTCGATGTTCATTCTGACTAAACCATTGTAATATCTCCTTATACATAGATTCATTCATTTAATTGAAAACCCGTACTTCTTGGAATGGATGCATGTTTTGTGTGTTGTTTTCTTATGTTCCCACATCGTAACTCTGACTTACAGGAAATCAACTGGCAACTGACTAATCGACCTTGCATCAATTGGTATTAGAGTGGGAAAGTTGTCCTATGTGAAAGGAAGTTGGATTGCGATTGGACATAGAGAACGATTTCATACGCGGTTGGATAGAGTTGTGGAAATAAAAGATCTGATTCCTGAGTGGTGGAATGGCTTAGAGAGGTGTAAAGGTTCGTGGTTGAAGACAACATGGATGCATAAGGGTCTCTATTGACCGTGAAATGTTTGAGGAATTTGTTCAAACTATGAGAACAATTAAAAATGAGTTAGCAGATATCAAGGAGGCCTAGTGACAAGGATTTAATATCGAACCTCTTCACCATAATGATGAAGAAGTCGAGGATACAGAGGCTCAAGAAGAAAACGAGTTAGATGAGACAAAATACAGACTGTTGAAATAGTTGTCGAAAATGAGAGGAATGGATAAGATGGATGTGCCCACCTACTTGGGTAGCATGAACCCAGAAGAGCTAATAAACTGGGTAAGGGAGATGGAGAAATACTTCGAGATGGAACAGATTGAAGACCCCAAAAGGGTAAAAGATGCGTGTCTCAAGTTAAAAGACCATTCTTCGTTATGGTGGGATAATATGCAAGTTGACAGAGTAAAGAAAGGTAAGGAGAAAATAAATGCTTGGGATAGGATGGTCACGAAGTTGAAGGATAAGTTCATTCCCACCGACTGCATGATATCTCTATTCAGGAAACCACAAAACCTAAGGCAAAAGGAGTCTACTGTGAAATATTTCACAGAGGAGTTTTATAGATTGTCGACCAGGTTAGGAATGATTGACAAGGGAAAAGAGGAAGTCACCAGATACGTAAACGAACTGAAGTATTCCATAAACGATGAGTTAATATTGTTGAAGTTTATAACTATCTATGAAGCTTAACAACTAGAATTGAAGGCATAAGAAAACTTGTCGAGAAAGACATCGACAAGCAAAGGAAATTTGAATGCTTGAATTCAAATATATTCTGTCTCCAAAGGACAAACTCGTGGGGTGAGGAGAGAATAAATTTGATATGATCAATGAGAATAAAAAATCAATGGAGGTGACACATCCAAGTATTGATGGGGAAGTGAAAAAACCATAGGTCAAGGAAGCGATGGTCATAGAGGATATTTCATAGGTGGATGTTCAGACCAATCGAAATTCATCTGCTACACGTGACGAGAATTAGGACACAAGGCATATGAGTTCCTAGAAAATTTTCATACCACAAGTTGACAGGAGGCCAAGAGACAACGAAGCGATGATACCGGTTTGACTGTGAAGGACAACTCAAGAGAACTGGTGTGGGATAGAGGTCAAAATATAATGACCTAGCGAACATTTTTGTAGTCAACGCGACAGGAAGTATAGCAGTTGGTGCAAAGGAATTAAATATTTAGGACAAGGGTGAAGAGTTAGGACAATGTTGTATGACCATAGTCAATGGAGGAAGCATGGAGAATCTAGTCTCGATGGAGGTTATCGACAAGTTGGGGTTAGAGTGTCGACCACACTAAATGCATATAAGGTGTTGTAGTTGCAGAAGGGTCATCATGTGACATTGATGCAACAGTTCCTAATCAAATTCAATATTGGAGGACTCCAAGATAGTGTATTGTGTGATGTGATTCCAATGGAGGCATGCCACCTTTTGTTGGGTCGACCATGGCAATACAAATGATATATGTTATATGACGGTTGACGGAACACAGTTCAGTCAAGAATGTTGCTGAAATATTTCGACTGATTCCCTTGATTTAAGAGTCGAACGACCAAGGAAAGGAAAATGGCTATTGGGAAAAGCAAGTGTTGATATGCTCAACTAAGGATTTCCTAAAGGAGAAATAAAAACAACAATATTTCTTTGTAGTGATTCTGAAGGGTCCAAATTTTGACAGACCGACTAAGAGATTCTGATGGATGTGGAGGAAGTATTGTCAAAATTCAAAATAATAATGGTCGATGAGATGTTGATTGGGTTGTCATTGATGACAAGTATATCACACCATATCGACTTGATTTCGGGATCAAGTCTACTGAATAAGGTTCTATATAGAATGATGTCGACGAAGAATGTAGAGTTAAATCGACAAGTTTAAGAGTTATTGGATAGAGTATTGATAAGAGACAGCCTTAGTTTGTGTGTTGTACTAGCTATACTAGCACCCAAGAAGAGAGGATTATGGAGAATGTGTACCGACTCAAGGGTTACAAATAGGTTTATCATCAAGTATAGGTTTCCATTTCCTAGGATGGAGGACTTGATTAATTTCTTGAGTGGAGTGGCATACTTAGCCAAGATTGACTTGAAAAGTGGATACCACCAGATCCAGATAAGGGAAGGTGATGAATGTAAGATAACCTTGAAGATGAAGGAAGGACTGTATTAATGGTTGGTTATGCCATTTGGGTTGGACAATGCGCCAAGTATGTTAATGAGGTCGATGAATGAAGTATTGAAACAATTTTTGGGCAAGTTTATCAAGGTATATCTCGGTGACATATTGATCTTTAGTTTGAGTAGAGAAGAGAGATTGTTGCACATTCGACAAGCCCTGTAGAAATTGAAATAGGAAAATTACTGGTAAATATGTAGAAGTGTTCATGCATGCACAAGGACTTAGTATACCTAGGATTTTTTATTTCTAGATAAGGACTAGATATAGACCTTGAAAAGCTCAAGCTAATTCTAGAGTGTACTGAACCAAGGAAAGTCACCAAAGTGAGATTCTTTCATGGACTTGCTAGTTTCTACCGCAAGTTCATCAGGGATTTCAGTCGAGTATGTGCACCATTGATGACGTGCAAGAAGAAGGTTGACTTCAGGTGGAAAAAATCTTCCTGATGGTCTTTTAAAAAGAAGAAGAAGAAGGTGACGGAGAGGCCAGTGCTAGCCCTTCCATACTATGGAAAAGTATTTCAAGTCGATTGTGATGCGAGTGGAATGGAAATTGGAGATGTGTTGTTCGATACAGAAAATGGAATATATTTTTTCTTGGCTTAATCCAACTTCTCACTAAATAATTCCATTTCTTGTATCAATTTTACCATGGAATGACATCAACATGGATTTTGTGCTAGGATTGGCGAGAACACAGCAAGGTAACTAATCCATATTTGTTTCAGTCAACAATTTTTCAAAGATGGCACACTTCATTCCATGTTGAAAGACAAGTGATGCCACAAGGATTGTTGTATTGTTCTTTAAGGATATTATGAGATTGCATGGGCTGTCGAAGAGCATTACTTCGGATAGAGATACCAAGTTTATGGGTCAATTCTAGAGAAGCCTGTGGAAGAAGCTTGAGACAAAATTGCAGTTATGTTTTGCATATCGTGCATATACTGAAGTCGTGAACAACAACTTAGGAAACCTGCTGAGGTGTTTAAGTGCCAACTGACCAAAGAAGTGGGAAAATGTGTCAGCGCAGGAATAATTCACGTACAAAACTTCAGTGAACTGGTCAATGGAAATCAATCCATTTCATATTGTGCATGGAAGAAGTATGCATCGAGTAACAGACTTAGTCGATGTGCCAAAGAGAGTGAAGAAAAGAGAAGATGTAGATTCATTTACTAAACATATGAAGGAAGTGCATGACCAAGTGAGGAAGTAGCTTGAGAAAGGTAATGTGACATATTAGTTGAGAACCGACAGGAAGATATGGCTGCAGTTGTTTTTAGAAGGTGATTTAGTATATGCACACTTGAGGAAAGAAAGGTTTCAGTGGGGAACATATGAAAAGTTGAAGTTGAAGAATATTGGTATGTGTAAGATTCTATGGAAAAATCAGACAACACTTATGTGCTTGACTTGCCTGAAATCATGGATATATAACCAACGTTTAATGTTTCTAACCTATTAGAGTTTGAAGAAGGTTCGATGAGAGACAAAAGGGACATTATCGACTTGTTGAGGTAGATGCCATTTTAGTCAAAGGATGAATTCATAGAAGTAATCGATGAGTGAGAAGTCAGGAAGATCAGTAATCAAAAGAGGAAATAATACTTGGTTCGATTGGTGAACAAGCACTTAGAATAGGTGACGTGGATTTCGAAAGAAGAGCTCAACCGAATGCAAAGTCATGAGAAGACTTCTTTTTAACGATGGGGTATTGATGTAAGGGCATCTAGGCCCAACCAAAATAGTTGAAGATGCAAGGACATATAGAGCATCTAGGGAATATAGGGAGGTTGATCTAGGGGAATCTAGTGACTGGATGATAGTCGATAACCTCCATAATATAAGAAAATAGTTAATGAGCAAAGGAGGATAGAGATCGACATGGTAGAAGTTCGACGGGAGGGAAGTCAACATTCTGATTGGAGCGTTGAAGACGATCGAAAGAAAAAAGGTAGATGGAGGAAGAAACATAGGCATGTCAATTTTCATCGAAAGTGGTCGAAAATCGATGGAAAAGGGAGTGGATGGTCGACAACATCGTTCTGACCAAAACCTGAGGAGAAAAAGAGAAACAATGTTGATTGGCTATGGTAGGTGGAAGGATCATTTGTAACCGAAACCCAAGGAAAGCTATGCGGGGGGGTATTTGGAGTGGACGTTGCAGAGCAATTATGGCATACTAGTGAAGGAAATCTAGTAGCATAACCTATTAAACTAAACCTGGGAATATATTTAATACATCTATGGTGGTGCCTAGGGGAAGAGAAGCTTCTAGTGGTAAATCTCGAGGATTGTGCATCTAAGAAAAGATATAAATATTAGAGGTTGTTTAGAGAAAGGGGATTTTGGTTTTTTTTCAGTTTTTAAACATTGGAACCCTTAATCAGGTTTAGAAAGACGAGAACTGAGAGCGATGGACAAGTGTGTGTTGAAATATTGTAACTTCGAAGAATATTCTATATGTATATTTTTGTGGTCCTCTATGGTCCTACTGGGAGAACCACTTGTATTACACTGTATCCTGATGCTCCTAATCAGAATAACTAATAAGATTCATGAGGTAGTCCCCTCTAATTGTAAAGGTGGGTCATTAGCACCCCAGTGTGGTTACTTGAGCCTACATGTGTAACTCAAGCCTACATGATTTAACTCGAGCCTACATTTCAAATGAGTTAAATTAAGTGAACAGATGAATATAAATAGAGGTGTAGTGCTCCTCATTTGAGACACACACACTCTCAGTTGTGTAGCACATTAGTGGAGAAGAGAAGTAGCTGGAGAAGGAGGAGGATCAGGCTTTGATCTCCTTGCTGGTTTTATCTTTTATCTTTTTGGGGCATCTATATTGAGGAATATTTTGCTGGGTTTTTCCCTTTAGGTTTTTCCCAGGATAAATCTTTGTGTTCCTTTTTTTATGGTTATTCTTGTCTATCTTTCAGTGATCCTGTTTATATGCTTTTGTCATGAAAATGAAATGAAATACTGATGTCTTAGCTAAGCATATGAAAATTTAACATGGTATCAGAGCCACCCTGAAAAGAAGACATTGTGCAGCTACAAAATCTAGGGATTCTTAATTTTTGGTTCTCTCTCCACAAATGATCAGCAAAATAAGGCTAGGCTGACTCTCCATTCAAGGGTGCATCTTTTTGTCGAAGCGGAATTCGATTCCAAGCATTTTTAGTTTTCGGTGCGGGAAACTAGGGCTTCTTGCAGAAGAAGAATTTTTGAGTGATCCCAGCATAGGATTGATCTCCTCATCAAAATATAAGTATAGAGACCTAGATCAAGTTTTTTGGTTGGGTGAAACTTCGGGAAAGTGAAACCCTAGTTTGACCCCGAGCTAGAAAAACCCTAAATACTAAAACTGCTAAGTTTTGGTACATTCGCTATATCCTGAGATTGGAGAAGGTTTAGGAGATGAAAATTGTAAATACCTAAGATAAAATCCTGATGTACACTGTGTCTAAAAGGTAGCCTTAAATTCGCTATATTTGGGGAGATATGATCCCTCCAAGTTAGGGTTCCAACCTCTTCCAGAATTCATCCCTAAATAGGACACCTGGGGAAAATTGCTATATATTGGGATACAGAGGTCCAAATTGAATTTCTGAAGATATTACAGAAATATCACAGACTGTACTTTCGTTGGTACTAATTTCAGATCCATAAGATGAAACAGTGACACGTGGGAGTCTGTACAACGTCACTGTTCTGAACAGACCTGTAACAGGTCACCGTGGGAAAAGGATAATAAATCCCAATTGGTGAAACAAATTCTGATGAAACCTATGGTGTTAGATCAGGGACATGCGAGGTTACCTTATTGAGAAATTTCAGACATATCGGATTATTAATTTTGGAGATATCACAGAAACAGTGACAGACATTTCTGCAGAAGAAATTGGAAAACTAGGGCTTCCTGTTCCGGGAGCTTCCCTCCATTGTTTTCAGAAAAGGAGTACATTAGACAGCTCCATTTGAAGAGATATATATTTCTATCCAATCAGATCTTAAAGATTCCAAGTTCTTAAAATTAGGGTTTCTCTGACAAACCCTATATCAGCTAGCTCTGGAAGCAGGACGGACACCTCAAATCGGTAAGATCTAATCTTTTGTTATTTGCATTTGAGGTTCTCATTTCAAAGTGATCTATCACATCAGATTGATGATAAGCTTGGTAAAGTTGACAAATTCCAAGCATGGAAGTATTTGATCTCTTTTAAGAAAATGAATTGGACACCTACATGAGTTGAGAGGTTCTAGTTCCATACGAAGATCAGGCTCAAAGCCTTACACAAGAAGAACTTGATCAAGGCCAAGAAGATCATTGTTGATTCAATCACAGATCAACTTGTACCACAAGTGTCTTCCCTAAAGACACCGAAGATTTTTGATTCCTTGATCAAGCTATTTGAAGATAATAACTTAAATGAGAACATGGATTTGAGAAAACAGTTGAAGAATGAGAAGATCCAGAATGTAGAACAACTTGAAGCGGTAGAAGAAGAAGTGGAGAATGCAGAAGTGGTGATAGCCACATTGAATGGCCTCCCAGGATCATGGGATTCATTCATGCAAAGAATGTATGCTAGAAGGAAGTAATTGATTTCATCTTGACTCATAAGAAGAGAAGAAGAAGATGGGAGCAATTGAAGATCAAGCTCTCACCATTCAAAGAAGATCCCTCAAGCAATGAGGAATATGAAGAACTCAATTCTTGAAGAACCTCTTATTCATCTTATCATTTGGATAAGAAATGATGATTTCATGAATGAGGAAGATGATAAAGCAGAATGATCAAGATGGAGTCTACCCACGAAACAAATAAAAGATAATTATTCAATTGTCATTTCATGATATTGTTTTGTTATACATTTGATTATATTCAGTTGATGTGTTATGCATGATAGATTGTTTGCATTAATGACTGTATACTACCAATATGCATGTGATGGGTAAGTAGCTCATGGTGCTATACAACTGTCCATTGATACTTATCAAACCTATTTGCTAACATATTGGATTAGTGCACAATCTCAATGATGTCATCGTAGAGATGGAAAGCATCTAGAAAGTTTATGTGAGATATGGATGAATGTTGTATTGATTAAATAGTTGCATGATGCATAAGAATTTGTCGTTATGCATATGTCTTATGAAATAGTTCTAACCATGCAACTGGTGCATTTGAATTGTAGGAAAGGTCCTATACAACCTCCTACAAGAAAAGAAGGACGAGACTTGTTCCGAATAACAAGTGATGACAATTCAAGATTCACTCCAATAAACATGAATCTGAAGCTCCCAGGGTCAGAGACACCATGACAGAAGAAAGAGCTTCAGAGAGTGGTAGATCCGACTTGAAGGATGAAGACCACCATGAGTACAAGAGATAACTCAAGATGAAGAAAAGAATGCTATGAAAGAAGCTATGATCAAATAATAATAGTTGATCATGGGGAATGATGTATACGATATGATTTCGAGACATAAAGGGAAGTACGTAGTATCTTCCATATGGATCTACATGAACAAGTGTACAAAGCAAGGCTCGTGATTTTCCTCAGAAAGAATAGACTATGACATGACATACTCTATTGACCAGTATATATCAAGCATAGAACCATCTGTACAGAATGAAGAGGGAAGATGATACTCCACTTC